>CM041786.1:118478675-118610076 GCA_023375725.1 Nephotettix cincticeps | reverse complement strand
TCAATAATAGTACAAGTATGCGACAATTAAATGTTGAATTGTATCCTGCTCTATTGTATAACTTGTAATCCTGTATATTGTATAACTTCGTTCTGTATTCTAGCTATTCGGAGGTCACAAATTGTGGATAGTTGTGAGCGATGGTCGGTGGGTGTTTTGTTCTCTTGTGTGGATTAACGTTCACACTATTGAATGCTAAGTTAATCCGCAAAGACCATCCTCATAATTTAGACCAGTTCGTAATTCAGAGGCTGTGGTTCGGATTCCACGTTTAAATGTAGGTCCCTTAGTTGCCATCAGCTGTTGGGCTATTAATTAACAGTCCTGTCTAATGAACATGTCAGCCTTGATCAACTAACAAGACTACAAGATCGCGCCACAATCATCTTACTCTCAATCCTCATTATACATGGCTTAAAATACTTACCTTGTGGTACGTCGCTATTCAAAAATAATTAATCTAATATGCTTCAAACAAATATGGCATGAAAACTTTACTTTTTTGTATAATGAAGATTTAAGTTAACAGCGCTATTAAGGGTCATGTTATAAATTATGATCTTAAAGAACAGTGATAATTCAATATAAATAAAGCTTTAATTTTTTTTTGTCTTGCATTGCATGTCTATGGCTTTTAGCGAATTTCCCATAGGGAGAAAGCTATTACCGTAGGTCTCATGGTGAGACTTAAGCCCAGGGACTGTTTTTTTTCTTCTTTAGGTAGAGTCCAAAAACAATAGTCGTTTTAAAAATTTATATTTATTATATATTTATATATATATTTATATATTTTTTAATATTACAATAAAATTTTAGTAACGTGTATTCTACAAATGGCTTGGGACGAGTTCGTAAACCAGACATATCCGTCAATGTACCGGGTTGTTTAGTGGGGTTTTTTTTTGGGGTTATCACATGTTTTCTTTAAAAATTTCTAATTTTATATTTCACCACATCGGAATCAGCTTAAAAAAATACACAATTGTTCTTAAAGTTTACTTATCTCCAACGGTTAACAAATATAAAAAAATTAAACACAGTAGTTGTATTTTGAGGCTCCAATGTTATTCCTTAGGGGATAAGAGAAAAATTGATTTTTTCACTTATTAACAATGTTTTGGTTTAAAACTTGATATTTAGCTTCAGTTGTTGAGTTCATCTTATGCTTGTATAATCATAAGTATTATTTTATCATGGCAGCAAACCTGCATACTCTTTTCCCATGTTAATCATACGGAGAATAGGCAAATTCCTTTATTTATGTCCATAAATTATGAGATGTTGATGAAAGTTAATATAAATGTTAATACCCCCGTCGCAGCAGACCTGCGTACTCAGCGAATTTCCAAATCAATAATATAATAATAATATATGACAACTTTTATAAAAATCTGTCCATAACCATGAGAATTATTTGCCTATATTCTCCATAAGATTAACATGGGAAAGAGTGTGCAGGTTAGCTGCTGTGAGGAACACTGAAAGTAGTCATTTCTACCATAAATAATTTTTATCGTAACATTTATACCAACTTTCATCAACATCTGTCCATAAATAAAGGAGTTTGCCAATTCCCTATATGATTAATATGGGAAAAGAGTATGCAGGTTTGCTGCCATGATAAAACACATAAACTATGATTTTTAAGCATAAAAGGATAGATCTCAACCACATGAAGCTAAATATCAAGTTTCACAAAAAAATATTGATTAATATGGGAAATATTAATTTTTCCCTATCCTCCCTAAGATTAACATTGGAGCCCCACAATACAACGTACTGTGTTTAGATTTTTTAATATCTCGGTAACCGTTGGAGATAGAGAAAAACTTTAAGGAACTTAATTGTGTAGTTTTTTAAGCTGATTCCAATGGTGAAATATAAAATTAGAAATTTTTAAAAATTACACGTGAAAAACGCAAAAAAACCCATTTTGGTGTACAAAACCTCCCTAAACTACCCGTTCCCATTGACGGATATGTTTGGTTTACAAACTCGTCCGAGCATTTGTAGGAATACACGTCTCTACCAAATTTGGTCTCGATCGGACCATTTTTACGAGAGTTATTGTGCTAACAGACACATATATATATATAAATTTTAACGACTATTGTTTTTGGACTCTGGGCACCTAAAGAAGAAAAAATAACATGGTCCCGGGCTTAAGTCTTACCATGAGACCTACGGTAATAGCTTCTTCCCTATGGGAAATTCGCTAAAAATAAAAATTTCTGATGGTACAAATGCCTACTCTCAGTGTTCCTCACAGCAGCAAACCTGCACACTCTTTCCCAAGTTAATCCTATGGAGAGGAGGCAAATAATTCTCACGTTTATAGACAGACATTTACCAAACTTGTCATGTATTATTATTATGTTATTGATTTGGAAATTCGCTGAGTACGCAGGTCTGCAGCGACGGGGGTATTTGATTATCGTTATCCTTTTAACAGATTGTGAAATAAATACAGTTAAAACAATTATAGGTTATGTTGATGGTGTCACTGTGTGAGTGTGACGTTTCATCTTTAGCAGTTCTAGTTATTGAAAGAAATATTGCCTCAATTGTTAATTATGACTCTTTAATCGATGAATTTAGTTCTTCTAATGTAGAAAAGCTGTTTTCCTAAACATAACATACAGTTACAGTAACTACTTTTTAGTTTAATACATTTTCATATAGTGTCAAACTCGTTTTCCCCCATAGTCAATATTAGATAAATACGCTATTAATGTTCAATGGCAATATCTATTTTTAATTAACCTCATTATCCACCTGCGAAAGTACTGCATCCTCCGATTATACCCCCCTCATTTCGCACAAAATGAAGTAGCTATTTTAACAAAAGAAAAGGGGACCCCTTCTGAATTTCGCCTTGGGCCCAAAATTTCTAGGGCTGTAACTGTTGAGGAGGGAGAGAATTGAACGAAACTACAACAACTCACATAAAGCAGAGGAGTCTTGAGACATATTGCTAGGAGAAAATGTATGGATAAAGTATAAAAGAACTTCTGAAACACCCTCGGTCTTACTTGGTTCATACAGACAAGAATAATCTGAGAAGAAACAGAACACACCTGGTGCCAATCCAGAAATCGGGAAGCCCTACTTGTGAGAACCCAGGATCAACTGATATTTATCATTGCCCACGTTGATAGACTGGGCCTTTCAAGAGAAGATTATGTATCAGCTGTTCTGTTTGTATAAGTTGTGATTTTGGTTGTTGGTTAACTTTGGAAGCCGTAACTGATTAGAGAATAAAGTGTTTGGTTATAATTGTACAAATTTGTGATTTATTTATAGTAGACCAATATTTTTTGATTCCCAGTTTTTTAGACCTTTATATACGAGATAGTAAAATTTATTTACCTGTAATTAATTGCCTTTAGGTCTAAAATGTTTCATATTTTCCCGATGTACATTTCGCTATAGTGTAGTATCATCTCAGGGTTAAAATCTTGAATTCAAATTAATACTATAGAATGTAGACCAATACATTTAGCAAACAAATGGGGAAAATTTTAGATATTTTTCTCAATCCAGGTCCAAGTTGTAGCTTTTTAAGATTAAGTGGAATTTCAAAAATTTAGCGAAATGATTATAGTTAGCCAAGTTGTATAATTAGTAAGCAAAGTATATAAATTACAGCAGATTTAGGGCGATTTGTAAGATAGGATCTTTAGCATACAATTTTTTATCTGGTCGAGCCTATGTTCTTCTATGTCGTATAATATTGTACTTCGTATTATATGTCTTCTTAAACAAATTACACCTCCCTAACTTCTGTCTACTTATTTTCTTATTCAGACTCACACTGCACTTACACTTCGCTTCGCAGTCGCATTCTCGCATTGTCACTCAGTTCAGTTCAGTTTAGTTCAGTCACAGTGTCATTAAAAGTGTGTATACTATTAAAGTTTCAATTTTAATAGTAAACAAGTACAAGTTTTTAATTTTTCGATCATGTCAAGTGAATTAACACAATCACAGAAAGAGAGAATAGAGAGAAACCGTCAAAAAGCTATACAACTGAGGAAATCTAAACTTGTTGCTCATCCTTACTTCAAAAAGTATGGTTATAGTTATAACATTATTCTAACCTCATTTGAGAGTTGTTCTGGCAATCAATTTGACTTCAGTTACGTATTTTTAAATTAACTTTTTATAAATATAATTTTAACACCGCCTGACACACGTTAAAAAAACTTCACGGTGACACACAGGGCAGGGATTCCCTCAATTTGATTTTTTGTTACAAATCTATTACAAGATAGTTTATTTTGTCTTTTAAAAAAACGTAGCCTATACAATATGTTCTCAAGTAAAGTAATTATAATCTCATTTCCTTTTATGATTTTTTTTAACCAATCAACAGAAGCCCAATTTAACACTTATAACGAAACATAATTTTTAAAACGTTAAGAGAAACATACGGTCAATTTGACCGTCACTGTGCTTTATTGGTGTTTAGTGTGTTTATTATTGTTTTTATGTATTATTTGGCAATCACATGAGTAACAAATGATGTTTTACAACATTTTATGACAATTCATATTTATTACGCATAGATCATGTGACAGAAAAAAATGAAACTCCAAACTCCACGCTTCAAGACGACCAGCTCTGGCCTCGGGAAAAAATCCGAATAGGATTGTTGCCCAAGGCCATATTTGTGGTCTTATAGTGGGTAATATAGCTGTTTACTTCTACTGTTTTTTACTTCTAGCAGGTGTTTTTTTGTTTGTTGCGTTTTACTACAACCTTTTACCGCTTATACAAGGTATATTCGACCGACGATTGCCAGCCGGTAAGCGAAACATGCGGTAAATCTGACCGACCGTATTCACACAATTCGTCCAATATGAACGACAACGTCGCACCAACTAGTTGGAAATGACCAAATATTACGGAGAGGGGTTTGGGGGGAAGGTACTGGGGTTGGCAGCCGTCAAGGTCAAGCAGTTTAGCCACTATTACGTAGTAAAATTACCGATCGGTCAATTTGACCGATGTTTCGTTTTAAGTGTTAATAGGGTTGAACATCTTATCACAACCACTCAATAGCATGACTTATATTGATAGTGAGCCTCATATTTCAATCCCTGTCATATGCAATGTGTTGGATTTACGATCCTGTTAATAAATTAATCTTTATTGCAAGATTCTAACCTCAGTTGGTCTTTGTTTTGCGCAGAACCTTTATAATATGAGTCTAACGTTCCCATGGTTTGGACTCTAAACAAAGTCATGTTCAGCTTCAGGTCTCAACACCAAACCCCTTATGAAGAAACATACATTTTTACTGCATTTAGTCATGTGTATCATACGGTCTTCTTTTAGAAATGTTGTAAAGTTTTTTCATTATTTATTTATTTTTTCAAAATGTTTGTTGTGATCCAAGGACTCAATGACATAGCCAATACTCAATTTAGGCCTACAATCTACAGAAATTACCCTATAACTATATTTTATAACATTCCCTAGTTAAGGTTTCAAAAGAATTATCATAACATACATCCACATAATTTTCTGCATAAATTTCATTCCAGTCCTTATTTTGGTAATTTGTTTTTAACAATATTGAAGTCAACTGAATGTCTTATTTGTTAAAAATAACAAGACAATTATCTGGATTGGAGGAGTTACTTATCTTAAGCCCTAGAATACAACGATCAGTGATTCCATGATCAAAAACATAGCTACCGTAGTAAAATTATTTATCAATCTGTTTCTAATAAAAATAGATCATATTTTTATTTTATATTTTTTTAATCAACGTTTTTGAACTATTATTCTGGTTGGAGTATTAATTAAGGAGACAAAACCATTATTATTTATTTATTATATTTTACTATTGTTTTCATATCCTTCAGGTATTTTCTTAAATTCATTTTCTTTCAAGCTCCAAATAAAAATGCAGTTTTTACATAAATATTGAGCAGGTTATAGTTCTTCTGGTTTGTGATTGAAAAAATAGCATGAAGAGAACACCCACTGACCACAGGACTGAATATTTCTTCATAATCAAAGTCTCCCTTCTGCTCACGTCCTCTGACCATGAGTCTTGCCCTGTATCTTCCATCTTATTTTTTAGTGACCACCCATTTGTTCGATACAATTTTTACAACCTTCAGCTTCACTCTTTCTTACCAGTCCCCATGTTTCATTTTTAGCCAGCGAAGATTTTTCTTCTTCTATAGCTTCATTCCATTTCTCTCTATCATGTTACAGCTTCACGATAAGTAATCATTAAGAAATTTTCAAATATTTTTGGCTTTCTGATGTCTCCTATCGGTCTTTTCTTGTCTATAAGTTCTTCATTGATTTCTTTTTCTTCATTGATTTCTTCTAAATTTTCTCAATTTACTTCTTCCTCATTTTTTCATTTATTATCTTATTCAGTTTCTCTACATTCCTCTTTCTTGACTTATATTTTCAACACTAACTTAAATCTCCTTATTCGCCTTCTCTTGTTTATCCATAATTTTGTGTTTCCACTCATCAAACACCACATCTCTAGATATTATAACCTTTTTACATTGAGGATCCCACATTCTGTTTCCAGTTTTGGTATACCCTATAAAAAATATCTTTCACTACTTGGTTCAAACTTTCTTATGTGTCTAAGAACTTTCACAAAACCCTCACAACTAAATCTTCTTACATTGGATACATCAGTTTGACAACCAAACCATTCTTTAGCTGGTGTGGTTTTTACTGCTTCACTCGGCGATTTGCACTGCGGCGATGGGTTTTCAGCAAGTAAGCAGCTGATCTTACAGCTTCTCGCCAAAATTTTTTATCACAACCTGAATCCAAAATCAAGGTCCTTCCTCTTTCAAGTAGTGTCCTGTAAAGCCTTTCAGCCTTGTCATTACGCTGTGGTGTGTGCGGTATGGTGTACTCCAGAACAATTCCTTTCTTTTTACACCATGTTTTCATCTCGTTACTAGTATATTCCCCTCCACTGTCACATCTGATGGTAGAAACTTTTAAATTTTTCATTGCCTCGACTTCAAGAAAAATTCTTTTATGAAACCATATGTTTCAAGTTTGTACTCTAGAAGCTGTACATTTGTGTAATGAGTAAAATAATCCATCAAAGTTAGCCCATAACTTTTTTCCGTCCCATGTTCTTGGTTCAATAGGACCACAAAGATCAGTAGAATAATTTGAAGTGGTCTATCAGCTCTTTTTCCGTTCAGTTAAGAATGGTTTTTTGTTTGTTTAGATTTTTCACACATTTCACAGATTTTTTCTATTTCAACACATTCTTTCTCCGTCAAATTGATTCCATCAGCTAATTTTACTATTTTTTACATGTAACTCATACTTTGATGACCTAATCGAAGATGCCATTCACTTACACTTAGTTTCTTTTTCTTTCCTGCTAACACGGAGTCAGTGTTTACGTTATCTGGTTTTACATTAATGCTTACCATGTAATACCATGCATAAGCCATTTGGTTGTTAGCGAATTTCCCATAGGGGAGAAGCTATTACCGTAGGTCTCATGGGAAGAATTAAGCCCGGGATCATATTATTTTTTTGTCTTTAGGTGCCCAGAGGCCAAAAACAATAGTCAAAATTTCCATAATTTTTTTTATATATGTATACAGTAGATGTATATACATATCCTCACATATATAGCCTATGTGTCTGTGAACACAATAACTCTTGTAAAAATGGTCCGATTGAGACCAAATTTCGTAGACACGTGTATGCCTACATTTGGTCGAACGAGTTGGTAAACCAGACATAGTGGTCAATCAGAATGGGTAGTTTTGGGGGGTGTGGTAAATTGGTTTTATATGTAATTTAAATTTTTTTTAATTTTACCTTTCACTATTTGAATCAGCTTAAAAAACTGCACAATTTAGTTCCTTAAAGTTTTTCTCTATCTCCAATGGTTACCAAGATATTAAAAAATCCTAACACAGTAGGTTGTATTTTGGGACTCCAATTTTAATCTTATGGAGGATAAAGAAAAATTAATATTTCACTTATCAATCAATATAAGTTTATGTGTTTATCATGGCATCTAACCTGCATACTCTTTTCCCATGTTAATCATATAGACTGCTTTTTTATTTATGGAAAGATGTTGGATGAAACTTGTAAATTGTCAAAATAAAAATTGTTTATGCTAAATATGCCTGCTTTCAGTGTTACTCACAGTGGCAAACCTGCAATCTTTCCCACGCTAATCTTCTCTAATGGAGAATACGCAAATAACTAACTCGTATATTTATTGACAGATATTGATAAAACCTGACATTTAATATTATTGATTTGGAAATTTGGTGAGTAAGCAGGTCTGCTGCAACGGGGGTATTTTTGGTTACTTTTCAAAGACTAAAGTAACCTAGCCTAATGTGTTTGTCTGATTTCAGTTCACCTTGTGCAGTTGAATGCCTTGATAAGAACGTAATTCGCTTCGAGGGAAGCAAATTTGTTGATTCTGGAGGTGGATTCCTTATTGAAGAGGTGTCTACTAAACCTGTTAATAATGTGAGTGATGTTTTTAATGCTATTGTTTTGTCTTAGCAAAGCTTTTTTGTATCTTGGACCTATTTACAGAAGGGGTTCTCTCTCAAATTGATGAGATTTGTCTACAGTAGAACTCAAATTATCCGAATTAATGGGGACCGGGACCCATTCGGATAATCAAATATTCGGATAATCGGAGTTTTTTTTTAAATTGCCATTAGAGAGAAAAAAAGCTACGTTTTGATATTGCACTATTTTTTTATTGAATTAAACGTAAGAAACATGATATTTGCACAGGTTTTAAATATAAATAAAATGTACTTACATTTTACACGCAAACACTGGCTTCGCGGGGGGAAGAATAATAGCGAACTTAGACTTATTTTGGACAAATTTTTTTCTGAAAGTTATTCGGTTAATCGGCGATTCGGATAGTCGGAGTTCGGATAATTGGAGTTCTACTGTATTTGAAAACTATGTACTATCACACCACATGATTACAATATTACGTTTTTAATACACTGTTATTTATTCTGGTTCAGGTTTTAAATAACAGTACCTGGTGACCGAGCTTTGCCCGGATAGAGTAAGACATGTATTATACAAGTTAATTAGCAAAATTAAAAGACATTTATCACTCAATAAAAACATTTGGGGCATGTGGTTTAAATAAAACTGATTTAATACACCTTAATTAATATAGCATAAACGCTGAACAAAAATATGATGCCCTGGATGGGGATCGATCCTAAAATCTTCTACGCGTGAAACCTAAGCGCTACTAACTGAGCTACGGCTTCGGCCAAGTAGATGTGGTCATTTAAGGGGTTTTGGCACACCTCAATTGTTTTAGCTGATCTTATACTCAATTTAATTATCCATACAGTTATTATTAGCATGTTATTATTATCAACTGGTTTTGTTAGAGAAGGAATGAGGATTGAAAAGCATAAGAGAAATTTAATTTACACAAATTAATTAGTTTGTTACAGTGGCTTCAAGCAATAAAATGAATATACGTTTTCCATCAAAACTCAAAAAATTTTGGAAATACTTTTCTCTGCTTTTATTTCGCACAGTTATTTTACCATTTAGTTTTTACAAATTGTTTGTTAATTTGATAATTGTTTATAATTGTCATTCATAAAATTATTATGTATGCAAAACCTCTATTCTCATATTGTTCACCACTATCTTCAATCAACAACTGTCAAACGGTTATAAACAGATGTTTTGATTTGTATTGTTTACATTTGATTCTCCATAAGTGTAATTTTATTTTTTTAGATTTTAAACTTAATATTACAAGAAAACTGGTATTTTCTTACATTAGACCTACGTAGAACTTATTTTCTACTCTGAAATTAGTTATTTCCAAAATTCCTTAGAGCCGTTTTCGAGATCTGTGTGCAAATATGTATATGCAAGTATATATATATATATATATATATATTTATTTATTTATTTATTATTAAATTAAAAGAACTTGTGCTCCCTTTAAACATTTTATTTCTTACATTATACACGACACGTGTTTCGAAACTTAGTTCATTTTCACAGTGTATTTTAACTTAAATTTATACCCCCGTCGCAGCAGACCTGCGTACTCAGTGAATTTCCAAATCAATAACATAATAATAATAATAATATATGACTAGTTTGATCATTATCTGTCAATAAATATGAGTATTATTTGCCTACTCTCCATAGATTAACATGGGAAAGAGTATGCAGGTTTGCTGCTGTGAGGAACGCTGAAAGTAGGTGTTTCTAGCGTAAACAATTAATTTTTTGAGCATTTATATCAACTTTCATCAACATCTGTCCATAAATAAAGGAATTTGCCTATTCACTATATGATTAATATGGGAAAAGAGTATACAGGTTTGCTGCCATGATAAACACATAAACTATGATTTTTAAGCATAAATGGATAGAACTCAACCACATGAAGCTAAATATCAAGTTTTATCCAAAAATATTGATTAATATGGGAAATATTAATTTTTCCCTATCCTCCATAAGATTAACATTGGAGCCCCACAATACAACATAGGTACTGTGTTTAGATTTTTTAATATCTCGATAACCGTTGGAGATAGAGAAAAACTTTAAGGAACTTAATTGTGTAGTTTTTTAAGCTGATTCCAATGGTGAAATATAAAATTAAAAATTTTTAAAAATTACATGTGAAAAACGCAAAAAACCCCATTTTGGGGTACAAAACCCCCCCCAAACTACCCGTTCCCATTGACCGATATGTCTGGTTTACGAACTCGTCCGAGCATTTGTAGGAATACATGTCTCCACCAAATTTGGTCTCGATCGGGCCTTTTTTACGAGAGCTATCGTGTTCACAGACACATATATATTATAATATATAATAATATATAAATACATATATTTATATATATTTATATAAAAAATTTTAAACGTATGTTTTTGACTCTGGGCACCTAAAGAAGAAAAAATAACATGGTCCCGGGCTTAAGTCTCACCATGAGACCTACGGTAATAGCTTCTTCCCTATGGGAAATTCGCTAAAAACAAAATACCCCCGTCGCAGCAGACCTGCGTACTCAGCGAATTTCCAAATCAATAATATAATAATAATAATATATGACAAGTTTGATCAAAATCTGTTGATAAACATGAGAATTATTTGCCTATTCTCCATAAGATTAAAATGGGAAAGAGTGAGTAGGTTGCTGCTGTGAGGAACACTGAAAGTAGCCATTTATACCATCAAAAATTTTATTTTTAACATTTATACCAAATTTTATCAACATCTGTCCGTAAATAAAGGAGTTTTGCCTAATCTCCATATGATTAACATGGGAAAAGAGTATGCAGGTTTGCTGCCATGATAAACACATAAACTATGATTTTTTAGCACAAATGTATGGATCTCAACCACATGAAGCTAAATATCAAGTTTCATAAAAATATTAGATAATAAGTGAAAAATTAAATTTTCCTAATCCTCCATAAGATTAACATTGGAGCCTCAAAATACAACGTACTGTGTTTAGATTTTTTTATATCTCGTAACCGTTGAAGATAGAGAAAAACTTAAGGAACTTAATTGTGTAGTTTTTTAAGCTGATTCCAATGGTGAAATATAAAATTAGAAATTTTTAAAAATTACATGTGAAAAACGCAAAAAACCCCATTTTGGTGTACAAAACCCCCCCAAACTACCCGTTCCCATTGACCGATATGTCTGGTTTACGAACTCGTCCGAGCATTTGTAGGAATACACGTCTCTACCAAATTTGGTCTCGATCGGACCATTTTTACGAGAGTTATCGTGTTCACAGAGACACATATATATATATATATATATACATATATATATATATATATATATATATATATATATAATTTTAACGACTATTGTTTTGGTCTCTGGCACCTAAAGAAGAAAAAATAACATGGTCTCGGGCTTAACTCTTGCCATGAGACCTACGGTAATAGCTTCTTCCCTATGGAAATTCGCTAAATCGTTAAAAAATTTTATTAATATATTATAATTTTAGCCATCAAACAATAGACAATATTTTTTTTTTATAAGACATATGGTCAATGTAATAATTTAAAATATATGTGTGTCTGTTAGCACGATAACTCTCGTAAAAAATCCATGAGACCAAATTTTAGAGAAGAAGTACTACAATGCTCGGACATTCGTAAACCACATATTGGCAAAGTGAACGGTAAGTTTGGGGGGTTTTGTAAAAGGGGTTTTTTGAGTACATGTAATTTTTTAGAAATTTTTATTTCTAATTTTATAGTTCACCATATGGCTTAAAAAACACACATTTAATGCTTAAATCTCTATCCCAGGTTACCATATTAAAAAATCTAAACACAGTATTTTGTATTTTGGCTCCAATGAATCTTATGATTAGGGAAAAATTAATAATATTAACAATATAATTTAAAAACTTGCTATATTAGTTTCATGTGAGATCCATCCTTTATGGCTTAAAAACGTTTATGTGTTTATCATGGCAGCAAACCTGCATATCTTTTCCCGTGTTTATCATATAGGGAATAGGCAAACTCCTTTATTTATGGACAGATTTGAAGAAAATGTAAATGTAAAAATTAAAAATTTTTGTGAGAAATATTTTCCGTGTCCAGCACAACCTAATCTTTCCATAAACAGAGAATGCAAATAAACATGTTTTTAGATGAAAAATACATATATTAAATATTGTGTAATAAATTATCAATATATCTGTTTGCGACATTTTTTGTATGAGACTAATTAGATATAATAAATGATTAAATTATAGTAAAAGATTTTAACGTTTTGGAAGTATCAATAAGAAGTTAAAGTGAAAAAAACATGTTCTAAGGTATGTAATTTATTCATAGTAAGCAAGAAAAAATACTAAAATAAATCGAAAATGTGTCAATAGAAAACAAAAATACCCCCGTCGCAGCAGACCTGCGTACTCAGTCGAATTTCCAAATCAATAATATATAATAAATAACATATAACAAGTTTGGTCAAAATCTGTCGATAAGCGTGAGAATTTTTTTCCTATTCTCCATAAGATTAAAATGGGAAAGAGTGAGTAGGTTTGCTGCTGTGAGGAACACTGAAAGTAGCCATTTATACCATCAAAAATTTTATTTTTAACATTTATACCAACTTTCATCAACATCTGTCCATAAAATATAGGAGTTTGCCTAATCTCCATATGATTAACATGGGAAAAGAGTATGCAGGTTTGCTGCCATGATAAACACATAAACTATGATTTTTTAGCACAAATGTATGGATCTCAACCACATGAAGCTAAATATCAAGTTTCATCCAAAAATATTAGATAATAAGTGAAAAATTATTTTTTTTAATCCTCCATAAGATTAACATTGGAGCCTCAAAAATACAACGTACTGTGTTTAGATTTTTTTATATCTCGGTAACCGTTGAAGATAGAGAAAAACTTTAAGGAACTTAATTGTGTAGTTTTTTAAGCTGATTCTAATGGTGAAATATAAAATTAGAAATTTTTAAAAATTACATGTGAAAAACGCAAAAAACCCCATTTTGGGGTACAAAACCCCCCCAAACTACCCGTTCCCATTGACCGATATGTCTGGTTTACGAACTCGTCCGAGCATTTGTAGGAATACACGACTCTACCAAATTTGGTCTCGATCGGACCTTTTTTACGAGAGTTATCGTGTTCACAGACACATATATATATATATATATATATTTATCTTTAAATAAGTCAACCGAGTACCCTTAGTAAACATTTTAATTATTTCTTCGACATGTTTCGGGAATCATCCCATCTTCAAAATAAATCAAAATAAAGTAGGAATACCAATCAGACCTGTTGTAAATTATCGTAATGCTCCAGCATATAATGTATGTAAGTTTCTAAACTACAGATTAAATCAAATAACAAATACTGACACTAATCATAGCATTTCAAATACATACCAACTAGTTCAAAATATAAAAGATTTAACAATACCAGAAAACGCTATATTTTTATCATTTGATGTAAACAACATGTATACTAATATACCATCAGAAGACACCATACAAATATTGCAGGACAATTTAGATAATTCAGACACACTCAATACAAATGAGAAAAAAGATCTGATAACACTGACAAAAGCATGTTTGAATCAAAACTACTTTGAGTATAAAGATTGTATATATAAACAACAGGATGGCTTGGCAATGGGATCACCTCTCTCAGGTTTATTAGCAAATATATATATGAACAAAATTGAAAACAATAAAATAATAAATGACATTAACCCATTTAGAAAAAATATTATATATTGGTACAGATACGTTGATGACATTATATGTCTTTATGACAACAAGGATGTATCACACTGCAAATTATTAGAATACATAAATTCAATCTCAAAATCTATTACATTCACGATGGAAATACAAAAACAGAAAATAAACTTTTTAGATTTAACAATACAAAATACAAATAATAAACATGATTTTAATATTTATAGAAAACCCACACAAACAGATCTTGTCATCCCATATAATTCACATCACCCCTGGCAACATAAGATTTCAGCGTTCAACACGATGATTAACAGACTTATGATTATACCGATGAACAAGAACAATTTCAATAAAGAGATAAACATAATAAAACAAATTGCACAAGAAAATGGATACAAAAAGAATATGATAGATAAAATGATAAAAAGATGGGAGAAAAAGAGAGGAGAATCGAAGATAAAAGAGAAAATCGAAGAAAAAGAGTTTATTTGCGTGCCATACAATTTAAAACTGAACAAAGCCATACAGAAAACTTTTACAAAACAAAAATTCAATATAAGTTACAGAACAAGACACAATGCATATGAAATAATACAAAAGAAATCACGAAACAACAACCAAACTAATAAATACACAAGATCAGGAGTATATAAAATTAAATGTGATGATTGTAACAAATATTATATTGGACAAACCGGTAGAAATTTTCAAACAAGATTCAAAGAACATATACAAGCGCTAAAATCAAACAACAAAACAACACAAAAATCAGCATTCGCCGAACACATTCTTTCCACAAACCACAATTACACTAGTATGACACATAATATGACTATATTGAATTTCGAACAAAAAGGAAGAAAATTGGATACAAAAGAAGAATTCCAAATTTATACTCACTATCAAATTGACAAAAATAATATACTAAACACTTCACAAATTGAAACAAACAATCCAATATATGAAAAAATTATACAAGGAAGAAATAATACATGCTATCACACTCCACCAATTTGAATACAGTGAAATTTAAATTATCATATGACATTTATTTACATTTATAAATTAAGATTATCAAATTAGGTTAAACATTTTTGTACTTCTTGAAGATGGGATGATTCCCGAAACATGTCGAAGAAATAATTAAAATGTTTACTAAGGGTACTCGGTTGACTTATTTAAAGATAATTATATTAGTAGCCCTACTTGATGAACTAAATAGTGGAATATATATACATATATATATATATAAAAATTTTAACGACTATTGTTTTTGGTCTCTGGGCACCTAAAGAAGAAAAAATAACATGGTCTCGGGCTTAACTCTTGCCATGAGACCTACGGTAATAGCTTCTTCCCTATGGGAAATTCGCTAACAGACCTCAAACTAATAAATTCTATCGCTGACAAATTAAAAGAAGATGAATCAATTCTTACTAAAACAGATAAAAGCAATGCAATAGTTATAATCAAGAAAGATGATTATAACGAAAAAGTTGAAACCTTTATTAAAGACAACCAATATATTTTTTTTAACAAAAGATCCAACCGACCAATTTTCCAAATCCTTGAACACTAAAATAATGAATTGTAAGAGTTTAACAAAACAAGAAAAAACTCAACTGAAATCAACAAATTCAAAAGCTCCAGTCTTAAGAGGACAACCCAAAACACATAAAATAACATTCCTATTCGCCCTGTTGTAAACTTTATTAATGCACCAACCTACAAAATTTCAAAATTTCTAGATAAGAAAATCAAAACTGGGCTAAATTTAGATAATGGATATAATGTGAAAAATACATATGACATAATAAACAAAATTAAAGATATAGATATTCCCAACAATTCCTTACTAATATCCTTTGATATAACAAACATGTATTCGAATATCCCTATTAAAGAAACCATTCAAATTTTAAGAAGAAACCTAACAGAAAATAAGATGATGAATAAAAAGGAAATAGATGATATCATCAATCTGACTCAGATAACTCTCAAACAAAACTATTTCTGTTATAATAAAACTTTCTATCTCCAAGAAGACGGTTTACCCATGGGATCACCCCTATCAGGACTAATTGCAAACATATACATAACAGAATTAGAGAAAACAAAAATAATTAATGATGTTAACCCGTTCAAAAACAAAATAAATTATTGGTACCGATATGTAGATGACATCATCTGCATATTTGAAGGAACTAAAATTGGAGCTGACACATTTTTGAAACACATTAATACATTATGACCAACGTTAAAATTTACAGGAGAATTCCAGGAAAAAGATATAAATTTCCTTGAATTACAATTTAAAAAGTTGGAACAAAACACTCATTTGACATATACAGAAAACCTATCACAACAAACACCATCATACCATATAATTCTAACCACCCATGGAATCACAAAATAGCAACATTTCACTCACTTATTCACAGACTCGTAAATATTCCACTCTCAACAGAAAATTTCATTAAAGAATCAAACACCATAAAATATATTGCAGAACAAAATGGATACAGAACAAAAATGATAGATAACATGATAAAGAAAAAACTAAAAAAGAAGATTCAGACCTGCGTACAACACAAAAATCAAATCAATAAAAGATAAATATATATACCATACAATTACAAGTTTAAAAAAATCTGTCGATAAACATGAGAATTATTTGCCTATTCTCCACAAGATTAACATGGCAAAGAGTGTGCAGGTTTGCTGCTGTGAGGAACACTGAAATTATGCATTTCTACCATAAATAATTTTTATCTTAACATTTATACCAACTTTCATCAACATCTGTCCATAAATAAAGGAGATTGCCTATTCCCTATATGACTATTATGGGAAAAGATTATGCAGGTTTGCTGCCATGATAAACACATAAACTATGATTTTTAAGCATAAATGGATAGATCTCAACCACATGAAGCTAAATATCAAGTTTTATCCAAAAATATTCATTAATATGGGAAATATTAATTTTTCCCTATCCTCCATAAGATTAACATTGGAGCCCCACAATACAACGTACTGTGTTTAGATTTTTTAATATCTCGGTAACCGTTGGAGATAGAGAAAAACTTTAAGGAACTTAATTGTATATTTTTTAAGCTGATTCCAATGGTGAAATATAAAATTATAAATTTTTAAAAATTGGTGCAAAAAAAGCAAAATAACATGGTACAAAACCCCCCAAACTACCCGTTCCCATTGAAACCGATATGTCTGGTTTAACGCTTCTTCCGAGCATTTGTAGGAAATACACGTCTCTAAAAAAGATTTTTACGAGAGTTCAATCGTGTTCACAACACAAAATATATGAAGTAAAATATATAAATATATATATATATATAAAAATTTTAACGACTATTGTTTTTGGACAAAGCCATAAGAAGAACACTCAAAAATACAAATGTTAAATTAAGCTACAAAACAAAAAAAAACATTTTTCATTTGATAAACAAAAAAACGAGCTCTAAAATAATAGACAATGATAATTTCAACAAACCTGGTATTTACAAGATCAAATGCAGTGATTGTGACAGCTATTACATTGGACAAACTCATCGAACATTCGAAACATGATTTAAAGAACACATTCAAGCACTTAAATCCAACAACAAAACTACATGTAAATCCAACTTCGCAGAACATTTAATAACATCAGGACACAGCTACAAAAACATAACAGAAAATTTATCAGCACTGGAGTTCGAAAAAAAATGTGAAAAATTAAATGTTAAAGAAGAATTTACATACATCAGAAAAAAGATCCAACAAATATTTTAAATTCAATGTTACCACCACAAATTCACCCAATCTATGATCAAATAGAACCAATCTATGATCAATATAAAAAAATAAGAAACAAAAACATAAACACATATACATACAACATCCATTCCTCTCTTCTTTACTTTTCAAGATTAAACCAATGACATTTATTTATAAATTTTATTTACATCAAGGTTATGTTCTTATTAATACACCACTTGATATTGGACTAGGTTCTGAAACATGTTGTGAATTTTTTAAATAAAATAATTTCTCACACAAAAAAGGGTACTCAGTTATGAATAATTATTTAATATTAATAGTAGCCCTCATTTACCAATTAAAATATATATATATATATATATCAAAATCACAATAAGATTTTGTTAAAATTACCTTTTTTTGTGTTTTGCAGTTTTCCGTATTTTTTAACATAGCAACTACATTTTATAATACTTATTTGATGTCACATACATTTCTATGTAGGGAATTCAATTCTCTAAAAGATGTATATAATAATTTTTCCGTAAAAAGTAGTTTGTAATCATACAGAACCTTTACTTTTGAAATTTACGCTCACAATTCAGTTTTAGCGAATTTCCCATAGGGAAGAAGCTATTACCGTAGGTCTCATGGTAAGACTTAAGCCCGGGACCATGTTATTTTTTCTTCTTTAGGTGCCCAGAGTCCAAAAACAATAGTCGTTAAAATTTTTATATACAGTAGAACCTCGATTAACCGTCACCCTCGGGACCGAGACCATGACGGATAACCGAATAGACGGATAACCGAATAGACGGATAACAGAAATAGTAATAGCGCCGATACAACTTAGCACCTAGACAGTGTTTGGCGTGGCAACTTCGCAATTCACTGCCTTGCATGTTATAACGGCGCCATTTTAAGTCATAATTAATTTTCATGATAGACTTAATGTGAATTTATTTTAAATGAGAAAAAACCAAACTACGCCAGTTCAAGTGAAAAATAGTTTATTGAAATATCTTATTAAGAAAACAATGAAATATGAACTGTACATGTACGTATTTTTACTCTCAAAACTTGATGTTGCCGGTATTTAGTTATTAAAATAATCCGTCATTTTCTTTTGTTTCTTTCCCCGTCAGGCTTTTCTAATTTTTCTGAGAAGAAGCATCAGCGTTTAATAATTTATTGTTTATTATCGAGTCCCACAACTACACGTTACCGTTTCTCAGCCATAACAGACGAGCATTACACACCACGTATAAACAGAACTGTTAACAATAAACAGTAAAGCACGTAAACACTAGTTGGCATTGCACTCGAAATCGACAATAACTTCAGTTCACTGTAGCCACGCACCATACTGAACTGAAATGAAACGGTAGCAGTGGAATGCAGAAGACAGTATAAGGGATTAACCAGCAGGGTCACTACCCTTGCCGCCAATGATTCACGCACAATGCAGGTGTGCAGTACAGTCGTCACTACTCATCATAGAGCCTCAACTCGAGATCCGACTCGGCGCTGACGCGGAAACATAATTATTTTTGCGCTAGCGGGGTGACGGTTAATAGAGACTGACGGTTAATCGAGGTTCTACTGTATATATATATATATATATATATATATATATATATATATATATATATGGGTGTGTGTCTGTTGGCTCGATAACTCTCGTAAAAATGGTCCGATCAAGACCAAATTTGGTATAGACGTGTATTCCTACAAATGCTCGGACGAGTTCGTAAACCAGACATATCGGTCAATGGGAACGGGTAGTTTGGGGGGGTTTCGTACCCCAAAATGGGTTTTTTTGCGTTTTTCACATGTAATTTTTAAAAATTTCTAATTTTATATTTCACCATTGGAATCAGCTTAAAAAACTACACAATTAAGTTCCTTAACGTTTTTCTCTATCTCCAACGGTTACCGAGATATTAAAAAAATCTAAACACAGTATTTTGTATTGTGGGGCTCCAATGTTAATCTTATGGAGGATAGGGAAAAATTAATATTTCCCATATTAATCAATATTTTTTTATGAAACTTGATATTTAGCTTCATGTGGTTGAGATCTATCCTTTTATGCATAAAAATCATAGTTTATGTGTTTATCATAGCAGCAAACCTACATACTCTTTTCCCATATTAATCATATAGGGAATAGGCAAACTCCTTTATTTATGGACAGATGTTGATGAAAGTTGGTATGAATGTTAAGATAAAAATTATTTATGGTATAAATGACTACTTTCAGTGTTCCTCACAGCAGCTAACCTGCACACTCTTTCCCATGTTGATCTTATGGAGAATAGGCAAATAATTCTCATGTTGTTGGACAGATTTTTATAAAACTTGTCATATTATTTTTATTATTGATTTGGAAATTCGCTGAGTACGCAGGTCTGCTGCGACGGGGCTATATTTTTTTTACTTAAAAAACAAATACAAAAATAAAAATAGTAATTATTTTACCAGCCATATTTATATTCCTCTATTCATTACAAAAAAAATGAATATACCCATTAATAGGTTTACTCAATTTACTGATTTTATATAGTTTTTTTTTACTCTACATTTTCACCAAAAAACCCCGGACTGCAGGGAACACATGCCACTGAAAAACTTGGACTCCTTAGAGTTAAGGTGGTACAGGTTATGTTTTTAACTCCATGAATAGTCATAGGCTATATATTACTGTATATAGCCTGTATTGTATATATACTATATAGTATATGTTACTGTAATATTGGCAGAGGACAGAGGATCATCTATTTTCATATAAATCAGGGGCCTACAACACAAATTAATTATGACCCTTAGTAGGTATTGATAGGCTATGAATACTGGATTTTCATGCTAGCTATCAAATCCCCAGGTTTTAGCAAATTTGCAGGAATAAAACTAAGCCATTAGCAGACTCTGACGTAGGTATAATTCAATGTTTTATTTTAAGGTCCCAAGACGCCAAATACACTATTCATACAACACTACATATTGAGTCCATGGACACTATTACTCTTTTCAAAGTAATCCAACCATAGTAAAATTTGTTACAAACATGTAAAGCATAATTTTTATGGGTTTAAGTTAGAAACTAAGCAGATCGCTGTTCTCAAAGAGGGTTTGGATGGTATAGTAAAACATTTGATTAAACCATTTTTCAGGAAACTTCCCATGTTGTTGAAGAACCACCTGCTATTTGCATACCTGACCAGCCGAGCTGTGAAGAATGTAAAGAGAAATTTGGGGATTCATTTCTTTTAAAAAGCTTTGACTATCCAGTTTGTGATGGCTGTAGGTAAGTTGTGGTTTTGATTGTTATGATCACAAAATTTACACTCACGTTTTCTTGAAAAGTTTGAAAATTTAAACCAGCAGTAAAATGGTCAGGCAATGTTACAATTACTTCTCTTGACGAAAATTTTCCAAACTTAGTTTTTTTATTAATTTAAAATTGTAAATACATCCATTCAATTTATTCATAAGATGATGAGTGTTTATAACTCAATAACATTTTGTAGCCCTAAATAGTGTAATGGACTATCTTCGGCAGACAATGGTATCAATTTCATTGTTACTTTAGGATCACCTATAGTAACAATGGAAGGAAATGAATTATAGGAGTAGTTTCACAAGTTATGCACCAACATACCTCACCCGCAGGTTCACGTTCCTGTCTACACTCAGACTCAGATGCAGGAGTGACGGATGGGGTGGCTGCATCATCATGCAATGACATATACACACATGTTTGTACATGTATGAACCTGTGCATTCTTCGCCCTGTACTTATCACGTCTTCATCTATGTTGACTTCTATTTGTATGTTGGTGCGTCTGTTGGCTATTTGCTCTCCATTTGAGGTTGTGGTACCCGCCCATTATTTTAGTAATGACCTTGTTGTATTCTTGCAAATAACAATTTTGCATTGCTGCAGATTACAAAAGAATAAGTTCTATATTTAAATAAAACTTTTTATTCACTCTTAATAGCAATTATATTTTTACCACATGCACTAAAGAAAACAGTATATTAACCCTTCAAGGCGGTTTGATGTGAGTTTCACATCACGCAAAGAAAGACACCGCTGCGGTTTGACGTGAGTTTCACGTCATGACGCAACCCGTCAGATGGCACATTCTAGTGACGTTCTAGTGAACTTTATTGAACTCGGACTGTGTGGAGAATATTTTTCATGAGTTTCTCAACATTTTCCAACTAATTTTGATCAGCTGAGAGTGTTACAGAGATAGAGATATGTTGTTTACAAGGGCAGTCTTTGTTCGTTGTGTAAACTTGGTGTTCATACGTCCTGTTTACTTTAGTTTTTTGCGTATATCTATAACCTTTACAATGTAAACTGACGTCAAATTATATTCTAAACTGTTGCCTGGATAATTAGGTGTTTATTGTGTCCTCTTTTGTTTGGAAATGTAAATTAGTGATGTGTTTGTGAGAGACGCTTATGCGTTGAAGTGCAACGTTAGTGAACCGGTTTATTGTAAATGGAAATTGGGTGGTTAGTTTTTAGATTATTATTTTTGATTTCAATAGTTTTTATGATGTCTAGATCTAGTGAAATAGATGGTTTGTTGGACCTAGATTATGTAGGGTTATTATCAAATGAGAGTGATTGGACTTCGCCGCGGGCTCTGTAAAAAACTACCGTAGCAGTGTCTGGCAGCCTTAAAAGAATTACCGCCTTGAAGGGTTAAGATCAATCCTAATAGAGTAATATCTTAACAAGATTGAAAACTATTTTGAGTTTTTCCAATTTTCTGTGTATTTCGTAAATGTCTAATGACAAAAACAATTTGTGGAGTATTAGGTACACCAGAATGTCACAATATATAATAATACATAATACAATAAAATACAGAAGAAAATAAAAGTGGTATTCATACATAATACAATAAAATTCAGAAGAAAATAAAAGTGGTATTCTCAAATCATGTTACATTCCCGATAGGTGAACGTTCAAAAATTAACTACAAAAAATAGCATCTGGTTGCCATGGTAACAACTGACTAAAACAGCCGATGTGTTACAACAATAAAGGAACTAATTTTTTATATCATTACAGTTCTGTATTGGATTATTTTAACTTAATATTTTGTTTTGTTGTATTGTACTGCTAAAATTTTATAAGATGTTAATTTATTTTATTTAAAGAGATAATGAAGAAAAACATTGCCTTATAACTCGAACTGATGCCAAAAATGAGTACCTTCTGAAGGACTGTGACTTTGATAAAAGAGAACCAAAGCTGAAATTCATAGTAAGAAAAAATCCGCACAACATACGTTGGGGGGATATGAAACTATACCTTCTCAAACAGGTAAATTACTCACAGTTACTACTTATGAAGTAAAATAAATCAATTTTAGTTATTAATAAAAAAGTAAGATTTTATTTTCATATCTTTGGATAGTAAATCTAAAACACTTTCAACAATAATTTCTTAACACGTGGGTAACAATCGTAATTTTTCTGATATTTTAACTAAAGGTTAAAATATTAGGTTGTATTTGAATAAAACCGGAACTGTGTTTTTTGTTTATAAAAAGTGTTAACACTTATTTTTAAAATAAACAATTAATTATAAGTTTTGTGCATACATTTTGTTACTCTTCAAATTTGTATGGCCTTGGGCCAATAGAGGTACACGAGTTTCAAGTCAGACAATCAAATACCCCCGTCGCAGCAGACCTGCGTACTCAGCGAATTTCCAAATCAATAATATAATAATTATAATATATGACAAGTTTGGTCAAAATCTGTCGATAAACATGGGAATTATTTGCCTATTCTCCATAAGATTAAAATGGGAAAGAGTGAGTAGGTTTGCTGCTGTGAGGAACACTGAAAGTATACCATCAAAAATTTTATTTTTAACATTTATACCATCTTTTATCAACATCTGTCCATAAATAAAGGAGTTTGCCTAATCTCCATATGATTAACATGGGAAAAGAGTATGCAGGTTTGCTGCCATTATAAACACATAAACTATGATTTTTTTAGCACAAATGTATGGATCTAAACCACATGAAGCTAAATATCAAGTTTCATCAAAAAATATTAGATAATAAGTGAAAAATTAATTTTTCCTAATCCTCCATAAGATTAACATTGGAGCCTCAAAATACAACGTACTGTGTTTAGATTTTTTTATATCTCGGTAACCATTTAAGATAGAGAAAAACTTTAAGGAACTTAATTGTGTAGTTTTTTAAGCTGATTCCAATGGTGAAATATAAAATTAGAAATTTTTAAAAATTACATGTGAAAAACGCAAAAAACCCCATTTTGGGGTACAAAACCCCCCCAAACTACCCGTTCCCATTGACCGATATGTCTGGTTTACGAACTCGTCCGAGCATTTGTAGGAATACACGTCTATACCAAATTTGGTCTTGATCGGACCATTTTTACGAGAGTTATCGTGTTCACAGACACATATATATATATATATACATATATATATACATATATATATATATATATATATAAACTTTAACGACTATTGTTTTTGGTCTCTGGGCACCTAAAGAAGAAAAAATAACATGGTCTCGAGCTTAACTCTTGCCATGAGACCTACGGTAATAGCTTCTTCCCTATGGGAAATTCGCTAAAACATTTTCATTTGCTGTAAACTATTTATCATCTGTTAACATTACGCCGGGAACACTACTATAGTATTTTTAAAACTCATAATAGTGAAGGATTTGTAATTATTTATTTAATTTTTTGGACTTTTCCGCATCAAGTGTTCAACTACACTATGTTTTGGGAGGTAAGGAAACTCCTCCCATTATCAAGTGACCCAAATTAGAATCTATATTACCCTACGTAACCTATATTTTTTGTGGTTTTATTTATTGTTATTATTATTGATAAATATCATTCATGCACATGGAAGACACGTACAAAAAATTCACACTGTTACATATACTATTACGAATCTAAAACACATGGTAAGAAATCATTCAAGATAAGAAAAGAAACAATACTAGTTAAAAACTTATACCTGTATATTTACACTGGCAATGTCGCCTCCATGCCAGTGAAGGCCAGCCAACACCCGCACACACATGCACATCACTCGACAGACTAGACTGACTGGTGCGTTAACAAGGGTATCCAAAGTGGCCTGACATCAATACTACTTTGACTGATTGGTCTTTTGTGTAATATAATTAACGCCCCTTCTACAAACCTCTTCTAAAACCAGCCGGCGGCAAATGGTGCCCGTGGTGGGAGTCAGCCTCCCCCCTCCACCTACAACCCACACACTAGTCAGTGTAGTCTGGTGAGTGATGTGCGTGTGTGAGCTTGGTGAGGGTTTTACCAGTGTGGAGGCGACGTTGCCAGTGTAAATCTACAGGATCACTTGTTAACGGGAGGAGTTTCCTACCCCCCGAAAGGTAGTATAGTTAAACACTTGACACAGAAGGAAAAGTCCAAAAAATTGAATAAATAACTACAATAGTCATAGCAACTCAATACAAATGTGGCCCTCTTCAGGCCCTTGACACACTTTTGCTGAGCGAGAGCCTCTGGAGGACCACGATGTCGTTTAAAAAAATCGGCATGATGAATAGTTTACGGCGTCCACTAAGCTTTGATGTCGTTTAGAGTTTAAGGTGTTTATCAATTGTTAGAGCTGATTATTTGTAATTATCCACACAAATTATTATTAGACTGTGGTATACTGATTGTGTTAGATACAGAATGAGGATTGAAAAGCAAAAGGGAAATTTAATTTACACCAATTGGTCTGTTACATTGGCTTATTCATACAATACCATGAATTAAATTTTCTATTAACCCATTCCCGTCTAATGACGTACATTGTACGTCAGCGTATTTTGCTAGACAGATGTCTAATGACGTGCGCCTTGCTTCCCGCGGCACGGGCCGCGGGGTGGTTATGAGCAAACAATGTGCGTTGCCTGCTTATATTTCGACGTAGTTCTTTTTTCCGCCGTTAGGTGTTCTAGTTCATTTCTCATCCGATAGATGGTGTTGGCGTCCTCTTTTATCATCTTATTTAGTGTCAAACGTTCCGTATTGACAGTATATTATTTTCTCGTTCGCACAATTCGTTCAGCGATTGTATTTATTGATGATAATACAGTTAAAATGATTATTATTTAAAGATTTATCATTAACTATTTATTACTGCAGGTAACTGGAAGTAGATCTGCCAAGTGAAATAAAGGAATTTTTGAAAGTAAAATAAGATTTGACGAAACAAAAGTACCTACTTGTTTCTAAGTCTACAGCTTGAAACTGGTGAAAAAGTACAGTAATTATTTTTTTTCTTGCTAAAAGTGATTGTATACGCAGTTAAAGGGTATAAGAAACAGGGCAAAGAAATCAAAACATATATTTCATGAAGTTACTGTTAATTCTTTCACGCTAATAGTGACGCGAAGTCGTAGTGAATGAGGCTCGATTTTCGTTCAGCCCGGGTGGCCTCAATCGTCGACCGTTCTGCCTGACAGGAATGGGTTAAAACACGATCAATTTTGGAACTACTTTTCTTTGATTTTATTTCACAAAGTTATTTCACCCTATTGATTTTACTAATTTAATGATTTATTGTTTATTACATACATAAAGTAAATATGTATCCAAATCCTCTATTCACATCTTACATGGAACATATTGTTCACCACCATCTTCAATCAACAACTTTCAAATGCTTATAAATATGTTTTGATTTGTATTGTTTATATTCGATTCTCCATGAGCTTAATGTTAATTTTTTACATTTTTAATTTAATATTACAAGGAAACCAGAATTTTTCTGGACATTAGACCCATTTAGAACTTATTTTCTCCTCGGAAATTAGTTATTTCCAAAATTTTATAAAATTCGTTAGAATTGTAATCGAGATCCTTCTGCAAATATATATACCTTGTTCTAATTATAGTATTGGATTATGAGCTCTATAAGTAATCAGAAAAGCATCTCTTTATTGTTTTATTTAGATTGAGAAGCGAGCAATTGAAGTATGGGGATCAGAAGAGCAACTAGAGAAGGAAAGAGAACTTAGAGAAGAAAAAAGAGTTTTGTCAAAGGCAAAGAAGTACAACAAAAACATGAAAGGTGGGTGTAAATTTCAATATAAACCCTTTTAATTACCATATTTTGAAGAATCATTCATAATTAGTGCATAGTAAAATGAAAGCCTGTGTGAATCATGCCGGTAATCGATCAAGAGCTTTGTTGCAATATAGTGTGGTAGCTGTTCTACTAATTTAATTATTTTAAGTCTATGAATGGGATATTGGCAGTCAGATCTGTTTTAGGTAACTATGAGAATCTTGATTCTCCAAACTTTTGACTGTCTAATATAAAAATTACATTTGCCTTGTAGATATTCTGCTGTTGCAACTGTTTTCATTGCTCTATATCACCATTGCGTTTATAAGTTTTTTTTTATTTCCTGAGTATTTTTTTCTCCATGATGTTACATTCATCATCCTCAGGGGTAGTTGACTTTCGACAGTTCGGCTGTTCTTTATCTTTCTGGGCTATTCTTGCCTACCTCTCCATTTATTCCAACAATTTTTGGCGCCATTGTCAAGAGAAGGAGGCATTCCAGACGTTCTTCTGACATTCAAGGGATTTCCACCCTTGAATAGTCCTGAGAGGCCATTCGTCCACATAGAACTCCTGCGACGGCAGATTAATTTTACAGACATTGACACTCGCCTCAAGAACATGAACAAGACACTGACAGCTGTGCTGGGGACCTTTAAGGTCCAAAAACGTGCCATCTTACTTGAAGAGGAACTTAGCTTCATAATCCCATGCCAAGCGGTGGCTACTAAAGCGAGAGCACAGGAGAGGCGGGCAGTGAACAGAATCCTGTCGCCCCATTCTCCTTCCCAAAAAGATGTGAAACCTAGGAAGAGGTTGCACAGGGGGTCAACATGGCTAGAGGCTAGCCTTTGCAGTTCAATCATTTCCCCACCGTAACCTCAGAAGGAGCAGCCTACTGTGCTTGCAAATGGCGTGTTGTTAGCTTAGGAAAATCCTGGCCTAACAAAGCCGGCAGTCAGCAAAGAGACTACCTTCAAAAAAGACGTGTTGTGAAAGGAGAGGTGAAAGCGGATGAAACATAAAAGACAGAGGCCCCGAAACAAATAGAAATTACTAAACCGACTGTAGGGTGGAGAGTTCAGAGGAGGCCAGACGCCGTGCTCATCAAGCTAGCTGAATTCCGTTCCTTCAGCAAGGTCCTTGCAGCCATCTGAAAGTACGTGAAGCCGGAAACCGCAGGTGCTGTCATTCGCTCTTTGAGGAGAACACGGTCAGGCGATGTTTTGGTTGAGCTCGGGAGCGAGATGAAGAACAAGGTCGTCTACGAAAACGCCATCAAAGCAGCTGTGGGAGATGGTAAGACAGTGCGGCAGCCAGAGCACCAGGTAACTGACGAGGTCAGGGACCTTGATTGCTGTACCACACTTCTCTCAGGGGCCTTGCTGTTAGCGTGAAAGTGTCACTGACATCAGAAAATAGCAGAGGGCTGAAAATGGCTATCCCCGTTCACGAGGCACCGCCCTCTATTAAAAGCCCAGAAGCTGAAAATGGGCTGGGTGATTAGGAGGGTTCGGCTTCAGGCTTAAATCATCAGTTGCGTTATGGGTTCCGGTAGGCAGCCTGCAAATGTCCTGACAGTAGGGGATGTAGCTTTGCATAAAGTGTAGAGAGCACGGACACATCCAGTCCGCCTGTACGTTTAAGGCTTAGTGCTTCCTTTGTGCAAAGGTCCCTTGGGCACATTCCTGGTACTCGAGCCTGTCACGTCCTGTGAGAGGCCCTTGATGACTAACGGAAGCGGCTGAAAGACGAGATGGAGAACAAAGATTAAACATACTTACTCTATGCATGGAAAGTTCCACCAATCTTTTCTTATTGCAATCCCTAGCCCAGGAATTGATAGTCTGAAATGCCGCAGCACGGGAAACACCACAAAAGGGCTGAGGCCCACAAAAGGGGAATGATGCAGCCTTATTGGCCAGCCCATCTGCTACTTTATTACCATCCACCACAGAGTGCCCTGGAATCTAAAAAAGGGTGACTTCATTGTGTCTGCCTACACAGGACACAAGCTTAAAACAGTCCCACACAATACTAGAGTTGATCTCAACTGAGTCCAGAGCTCTTAAGAGCCGCCTGACTGCCAGAGAAGATGTTAATAGATAGGCCCTCATGATCTAGCTTCAAAATGTTTAGCACATTCCATAATAGCAGTGATCTTAGCCTGAAAAACAGTAGGGAAATAAAAATCCCCATAAAAATACCTGACCAGGCATTATCATGCACCCTGAAGATGCCTGCTCCCCGACTGCTCTTGGACCCATCATTGTACCACACCCAATCACAGGGTGGTAATGGGCAGGCTCCATCCTTCCATTCATCCCATTGCAGAAAAATAATTCGGAAAGACAAGCCAAAAGAGAAGGTTCTCGGAAGATAGTCAGAGGGCATACTTAAAATGTCGCTCCGAACTATGTCTACAATTCAAGTGTGGCCACGTATATCACCTGGCCTATTCCAGAGGCCCTCTCCACAGAAGCGATGTGCACCCATTCTGGCAGTCATCCTGATGTGAATGTCTTGTGATCTGTTACCTCACACAGAAATGGACTTGTGGTAAATGGGGGCAACACTACTGTCTTCTCGGGTTGGAGGGTTGTAGAGGAATACACGGGCAGCGACCATCAGTACATTACCTGGACGCCGTCCTTCCACAAGAACTGGTCATCTTCGATCGGTTCGGTGGAATGTCTACAGACTTGACACGACAGCACTATCGAATGTGATAAAGAACTAGAAGCATGATGTGTTGCTTGAAGACCAGGCTGTAGTTTTGGCCAAAGTCACAATGCATCTCATCAGCTTTCAATGCCCAGGAAGTATGCTCAGTGTGGTGGGATATAATCAACTCACTGCTCGACAGAGGAGATTGTCGTACTTCTAAAATCATGTCTTTGTTACTGAAGACGTTTGGTTTAAAACAGGAAAGGTAGTCCCTATGCTATGGCAACCTCTGCTCTGGAATAGCAGCCATCCGACGAAGCTAACAGAAGAAGTGAGATGAGCTCAGAAGGGACTTAAATTGCAACCTGTGGGGCCTCAGATACAAGCTCATCATGTGAAAGCTTGGAGCCCAAACCCCCCCCCCCTGAGATAGACCCTGCGTCTATTGAAAGAATTGTCAATGCTCTCTTTCCTGTACACCCGGTCAGAGCGGAAGAGGTTTACATGGAGAGCCTCCATGATATTCCCCTGTTCACTGGAGAGGAGCTGAGCAAAACTGCCAGCTCTATGAAGAGTGCCATCTCCCCCAGCCCAGATGGAGTCCCGGCAGAGATGATAAAAGTAGTTGCCTGCGATTGTCCTTCAGTTCTTCTTAATATGAACAATCGGTGTCTGAGAGAGTTAACGTTGTCTTCTGTCAACGATGGAAGCTCCAGTGCCTTATGCTGATTAAAAAGCGCAAAAGCATCCCGGGTACACTATCAGCTTACCACCCTCTTTGCATGTTGTACACAGCTGGAAAACTCCTGGAGAGGCTTTAGAAGCCTCGTCTCGCTGCGGCAATAGTAGTTGCCTGGTTAGTGTGGCTGAATGAAACCATTAACTAAATGCAGTTCTTATGAAAGAAAGTTTTCATAAGGTAATACCTATTATGATTAGCTTCTTTGGCATAAGATATAGATAATTTTTTTTACATTTTGGAATGTAACTTTTTTACTGTGTCATTGTCAGTTATCAATTTTTTTTACTGATTTAAATTTCCAAATCAATAATATGACAATAATAATATATGGCAAGTTTTATCAGTATCTGTCGATAAACAAGAGCCCATCCTTAATATTAACATAGGAAAGAGTAAGTAAGTTTGCTGCTGTGAGGAACTCTGAAAGTAGGCATTTTAAGCATAAACATTTTTTATTTTGACCATATACCAAGTTTCATCAAAATCTGTCCATAAATAAAGGAGGTTGCCTAATTTCTATCTGATTAACATTGGAAAACAGTATATAGGTTAGTTGCCATGATAAATTCATAAACTATGACTTTTAAGCATAAATGGATGGTACTCAATCACACAAAGCTAAATACCAAATTTCATCCAAAAATATAGGTTAATAAATGAAATATTAACTCTTCCTTATTCTCCATAAGATTAATACAACATAGATTGGAGCCCCAAAATACAACATATTGAGTTTAGACTTTTCTCGTTAACCATCGGAGATAGAGCAAAGCTTTAAAATATGTACTAAATTGTAGTTTTTTTAAGCTGATGGAAAAAAATTAAATTAAAAAATTACATATAAAAGATTCAAAAAACCATTTTGGGGTACAAAACCTTTTCAAACTACCTGTTCAATTGACCAATACATCTGTTACTAAATCATCCGTGTACATGTAGGAATACAAATCTCTACCAAATTTGGTCTTGATTTTCACAAGAGTTATCGTGTTAACAGACGTAAACATATTTGAACAACTGTTGTTTTTTGTGTCTACGCTCCTCATAACAAAATATTAACATGGTCCTGGGCTTAGGTCTTCCCAAGAGACTTATGGTAATATCTTCTTCCCAATAGGAAATTCACTAATAAAGAAATGTAAATTCAATGCAGAGCTGTTGCTATCGGGTTTTTTCCATTCACATAACTCATTTTGCCAATACAGTAGACTTGTTCTAATCTGGTCATGTCAGGACCTGGAAGGTAAGATGGCGGACTTGAAGCATAATAATAACTTAAGACCAACCTCTATAACCATGTATGCTTTTATGTGTTCTAAAATCTATCTCATCCATATAATGACATTAATTTAATTATAACATCATGGCGGTGAACTACCCTTAAAATAAAAACAATTGGTGGTGGATATGTATCTAGGCCTACAATACATGTAAATTAGAGCACTAGTGCACATCACCACATTGCATTCTGGCACTGCTATGATAAATACATAAACTATGATTTTAAACATAAATGGTTGGATCTCAAGCACATTGAGCTAAATATCAACTTTCATCCAAAAATATAGATTGATAAGTAAAGTATTAATTTTTCCTTATCCTTATCCATGAGATTACGATTGGAGCCCCAAAATAAAACATACTGTTTTTAGATTTTTAATATCTCGGTAACCTTTGGAGATGGAGCAAAACCGTAATGAACTAAATTGTGTAGTTTTTTAAGCTGATTCTAATGGTGAAAGATAAAATTTAAAAAAATTACTTATGTAAAACGCAAAAAACCCCAATTTTTGAGTACATATACCCCCCAAACTACCCGGTCCGGTTGACCGATATGTCCGGACTACAAACTTGTCCGAGTAAATGTAAGAATATAAGTCTCCACCAAATTTGGTCTTGATCGGACCATTTTCACGATAGTTATCGTGTTCACAGACACAATAAAGTATACCTTATACTTTAACTCATTAATATGTTTGTTAACACACACACACACACACACATATATATATATATATATATATTAGCTGACCCGCGAGCTTCGTTACGCCTAACAGTATATACGTGGTAACTTTAACAAATGACCATGTTCTGAAATTGAATATATTAGATATTCTGGGTAACGGCACAGTTAATAACGATACTGAAAAGATAAGGCGTATTAATAACATCCCCACAATACAAATAAATCTAAGTGGATTGATTCACAATTATCCAATACAATCCAAACTAAACCCAAACCAAACCAAACAACAATACCACTTTTATAGGAAAGATTAAATTTTCTGAAATAATACCTGGAGTTGTTTATAATAATACTCACATAATCAAACACTCTTTATCTCCAGTCGCAAAAAACAAAACAAATAAACAACTAATAATTACACTGGAACAAACACACTAACCTGTAATCCATACATTTTTTATAACAACACTTCACAAACATTCGCTAGAAATGATGCACAATGACGTTAGCTGTTAGGTTAGGTTAAATACAAAACAGAAAATGCCTATAGCCAACTCATAGCAGAGACGAATTCAAAAAAGCAAAGATCGTTTAAATCGTTCCAGCCATTCTCAAGTTATAAAAATGGTGTAACTAACATGAATTTATTTTATATATTAAATCAGACACTGATTAAAAAAATAGGTACATGAACCCCAAAACTGTAAATTATCAACATGGCAAGTAAAACTGTTAATTTTTTATAGTATTTATTTACTTTATGGTTTTAAATCGACGATTGATACAGAGGGCATTGAATAGCAAATTACATTGCTAACGGAAAGTAAACCAACAGCTGCAGCCCTATAAATCAAATGGTTTGATTGTAGAAAATTTGTGAAAAAACTTATTACCCATAAGGTTAACGTTAGAAATTTAAAACGCCACAAAATGGTAACTTATGGAATTTTCGAAAATGTTCTTCCATTAAAACCTTCCCAGACACACATAGATAAACTTCCTAAAATTTCTTGGTGATTAGATGAGTACTTTGGTAATGCATAAAGGACATACACACACACATACATACACAAGATATTAGGCGGGGTAAGATTTCGCAAACTGGATAATTTTTGTTTGTTGAGAGACACTATTGAACACTATTGAGACACTGTTAAATTGGCACTATTGTGTACCACATGTTGACAACGGGATAAGGAAACGATACCCGGATTTCCATTGAATTCTATTCAGTCTTACCGAAATTAAGAAATTAAGTATTAAGTAATTTTCATATTATTTTAACTGACCACAAAATTAAAACCAAAAATAATGCCCTTGTACAAAATAAATGAAAGTATGTACAGTTCTAAACATAATTAACTCCTGAAACTCACCAGGTAGTTGAACATGAAACCAAGCTTGGCTTGGATTTCAATAGGTAGTATGTTTTGATTAATAACGATAAGCAGGTTCTTTTTGAGCTCACTTATTTGTTGGATATTGTTGCATAAAGATTTTTTAAACAATTTATCAATCGACAATATAATGCGACTAGCATCTATCTATCGTTCCGACTTCAGAGGAATGAGCTGCTGTGGATCGGCCACATAGCAAGCGATTCTGAACCTTAGACTATAAGAAATACGGTTTCTTTTCGCAAATAACCCTGCTTCTCAAGTCGTTTTTAACTAATTATATAGAATACGTTCATTGTATGGGATCCTTTTTGGGGTTCTAGGGAGAAACCCTATTCAGCTACAACAAAATTGATGATCCATAAACCTTCTCCATGAAATTTTACGTACCACGTTTCATGGCAAGTCGTCAAACGGTGCCTGAGTGCATTAACTTCAAACATACAAACATACACACACACACATATATATATATATATATATATATATATATATATATATAATAAATAATAAAGCAATTAGTACCCTTTTTTTAAACTTTAATGGCAACATGTTTCGGCATTTATGCCATTTTCAAGCCATATTTACCTAACCTATATTCAAATATTTTTAAATATGAATTTAAATATAGGTTAGGTAAATATGGCTTGAAAATGGCATAAATGCTGAAACATGTTGCCATTAAAGTTAAAAAAAAGGGTACTAATTGTTTTATTATTTATTATATTACTAAAAGTAGCCCTAGATTGTGAATTTTTAAATAATATATATATAAATTTTAACATCTACATACTTGTTTCACTGAACTAATTTACTACTGAACTATTATAATGTTTAAAATCTAAGTACCTGGTGACCGAGCTTTGCTCGTTTAGAATAATACATGTATTATAAAAAATAATTAGAAAAATTAAAACACATTTATTACTCAATGAAAAAATTTATGTGTTTTAAATAAAACCAATTTAATAGAACCATAATTAATATAGCACTGAACAAATACCCCCGTCGCAGCAGACTTGCGTACTCAGTGAATTTCTAAATCAATAATTTAATATATAACAAGTTTTATAAAAATATGTCCATAAACATGAGAATTATTTGCCTATTCTCCATACGATTAACATAGGAAAGAGTGTGCAGGTTAGCTGCTGTGAGGAACACTGAAAGAAGTCATTTCTACCATGAATAATTATTATCTTAACATTTATACCAACTTTCATCAACATCTGTCCATAAATAAAGGAGTTTGCCCATTCCCTATATGATTAATATGGGAAAAGAGTATGCAGGTTTGCTGCCATAATAAACACATAAACCATGATTTTTAAGCATAAATGGATAGATCTCAACCTCATAAAGCTAAATATCAAGTTTTATCCAAAAATATTGATTAATATGGGAAATATTAATTTTTCCCTATCCTCCATAAGATTAACATTGGAGCCCCACAATACAACGTACTGTGTTTAGATTTTTTAATATCTCGGTAACCGTTGGAGATAGAGAAAACCTTTAAGGAACTTAATTGTGTAGTTTTTAAGCTGATTCCAATGGTGAAATATAAAATTAGAAGTATTTGAAAATTACATGCGAAAAACGCAAAAAACCCCATTTTGGGGTACAAAACCCCCCCCAAACTACCCGTTCCCATTGACCGATATGTCTGGTTTACGAACTCGTCCGAGCAGTTGTAGGAGTACACTTCTCTACCAAATTTGGTCTCGATCGGACCATTTTTACGAGAGTTATCGTGCTAACAGACACACATATATATATATACATATATACATTATTGACTCTACATTGACTCTACTACTGTTCTTAATGAATATGTAAATAAAGAATATTGTCTATTGTCTATTGTCTACATATATACATATATATATATATAAAAATTTTAACGACTATTAGCGAATTTCCCATAGGGAAGAAGCTATTACCGTTAGAAATTAGTTATTTCCAAAATTTAAAGAAATTCCTTAGTACCGTTTAGTTATTAGTTATTTCCAAAATTTAAAGAAATTCCTTAGTGCCGTTTTCGAGATCCTTGTGCAAATATATATAGTATATATATATATATATACAAACCTTGCTATATATATTTGCACACGGATTTAAATTAAATTTTGGAAATAACTAATTTCCGAGTAGAAAATAAGTTCTAGATAGGTCTAATGTCCAGGAAAATTCGTGTTTTCTTATAATATTAAGTTTAAAATCTAAAAAATATTACATTACGCTTATGGAGAATCAAATGTAAACAATACAAACCAAAACAGCTGTTTATAACCATTTGACAGTTCTTGATTGAAGACGGCGGGGAACAATATGTGAATAGAGGTTTTTCATAAATATTTATTTTATGTATGTAATAAATGTAAAATTATCAGGTTACTAAACAATTTGTAAAAACTTAAGGATAACATAACTGTGCGAAATAAAAGCAGGAAAGAGTATTTCCCAAATCTTCTGTGTTTTGATAGAAAATGTATTTTTTGTATTGCTTGAAGCCACTGCAACAAACCAATTAATATGTGTAAATTATATTTTGTTATGTATATATATATATATACAAACCTTGCTCGTATTATATTATTGGAATTTGACTTATATGGTCTTAACCAAGTATGCGCAAGACACGCAGAGACCAGTAATTTTTCCCAAAACCAATTGAAAAAGTAAATAGCTTTTTTCTTAATGCTCTACCCCTAAAGACTAGACACAAATGAAAGTGGGGAATTAGTTGTTGTTGACATTAATAAATAATTTTCAAGAACTCCCACTCAAACATTTTTACTCAAATCAATAATATGTTTATTAAAAAATTATTTAATGTACCTATAAACCCCTATACATCTAAAATAAATTGCTGTTTAAAAACTGTTTAAAAAAAAGAGTGTATAGAAAATGAAATCCACCCCCCATTCCTCCACCTTTGTTCTGTAACACCTTAACATAGCCTGACTGGTTCAATGATTTAATGCTTTGTAATTTATCTCTTGATTTTTATTCTAGCTCTTCGCATGAATGTTCGAAGCTCCCTATACAATAAAACAACAGCAGTTTCTCATGAACATGAGTTTGGAGCAGAAATATATAATGAAGAAGAAGATAACTACAGTCACACCTGCAAAACTTGTGGTTATGAAGAAACCTTTGAGAAGATGTAATCTTCCTGTTTATGTCATCAAAAAAAATTATTACCCATGTAAGACTTGACTTCTGAGTCAAGTAACTATCTGGTATTGCTCATCATTACCGAGCCACATTCTAGAACAGTGGTTCTCAAACTTGGGAAATAAAAAAGAATATTAGCTGAGAAGTAAGATAACGTCACTTCGAATCGGCCGGTACCGCGTGGTGACTAGGCGCTAGTACTATCCGTAATATCCTGATCTTGCTAAAGTTGCAATCGAGTTTTTGAGGGTGTTTCCACATACTTACGTGAGAAATCATTTCAACATTGCTGTTTTTTAAAAACAAATACAGAAATCAACAGACAGTGGAAAATAACTTGAGACTGGAAATGTCCTCAATCATTGCTGACATTGAATCTCTCATTGAGGAAAACAGTGCCATAAATTTTGTTAGTAATAATGACCTATTAATTTGTATCAAAATAGTATTCTACTCTTTTACTAGTATATCATCCAAAATTGAGTAGATTTAATTTAGTGTGGTATGTTTCCTGATAAAGATAAAACAAATTTAGTTTTTCCTGCTATTTTTTCAATTCCATACCATCATTTTTTTTATTTATTATTAATCAAATTTTAGCATTGATATATTTGATTTAAATCGAAGGATACAATTAAAACAAGAGACTAAAATTTTTTGTTTGTTTTATCAAGCATTAAAGGGGATTTTTGGTGTTTGAAATTATCTTAAATACTCGTGGGTTGCGAAATAATGTTTAGGTTGTAGTTGGTACGTGAGTAAAAAAAGTTTAGGAACCACTGTTCTAGATTATCCAAGTGATGTATTTGGCCCTCTTCTCTTTTTATGCATGTCCCTTAACCTTCACTATTTTGAAGGCCTACTTCTCTGTTTATTTAATTGTAGCATAGCTAATTTAAGTGTTATAATAAATTATTAGAAAGTAAAATAAAGAAAACCTGTGATATTAAAAAGGATCTTACATAGCATAATATTTAAACATACATATACAGTATAAGAAATGTGTTCGTTAAGATTTATAATTTTGGTTCACTTCAAGTGCACTATAACCAGGAATAAAGTGATTCCCCAAAAGTGGGTTTTCGTTAAAAGATTTTATATTGTTAGTAACTAATATTTTAGCAATAAATATAATAAAATTAAGATTTTTTTAGAAAAAAGTCTCATCACAGCAACAAGAGGATAGTCAAACATTGTTTAGTATACAGTAGAACCTCGATAGTCCAACTCCTCGGTTGGTCCGACCGTGCCCGTCGGCACAACAGACTTCCGCTAATTCGTCCTCGGCGGCATTCTCCTCGCTTAGTCCGACCACGCTAGCGGAAATTTCAGGAATTTGTTTACTTCGTAACTCCGTTCAAGTTGAAACCTGTCGATGACGCATCAACAGGTGACATCGTGAGTCTGTATATGTGTGTATTTATTTAATGTTTTTAGGCTTTCTGTTGCGTTCATCAGTACAGTAGCTTTTTATAAAATCTTGATGCAATATTCTTTGTTCGAAATACAGTTTAAGTTTGTTTTTTTGTTAATATACGAGTTCCTCTGATAATCCGACCATACCCCTGGTCCTGCAGGTGACGGATTAGCGAAGTTCTACTGTATCAACATTATTTTTAATGATGTATATGAAATTTATATCCTTATTCATTACAAAACTCACCTTTAGTTTGTGTAATTTCCACAATATATCAGCAAAATAAAAATAACAATTTTAGTACACTTAAGCATTTTTTATTATATATTATTTAAAAGAACTTTGATTATCTTAATTCTATGGGTCCTTTTTAGAGTGTAAATCATGTTGATAAATGAAGTTTTATAAGTTTTTGTACCATTAATTTACACTATTTCTCAAGTAAATGCCACATCTTATAATCATGGACCATGTAAATGTAAACTGAAACTAGCTAGGATAAAATAAGAATCAGTTTCAAACCTTGTATATATTATAGATAGAGTATTTTTTACAATATTTTGAAGTCTTGTTGACAAATGATTTCCTCTAGTGCAGTGCAAACTAGTGCAAAAAAATGCCAAAACGAAAGAATGATATTTTTACGAGTTAAAACGGTTAAAATATATTTTATTGTTATTTTATGAGCTATACAAACAAAAAGGTACTGAAGATCTAAAAAACAAGTACAATGATCTTAAACGCTCCTTTAGGAGCAAACTTGAATCTACAAAAAAAATTATTTACACTTGGTATCAACCCTCATGTGGTTGAGATCTATGCATTTATGCTTAAAAATCATAGTTTAAGTGTTTAGCTAACCTGCATATTCTTTTCCCATGTCAATCATACAAGAATAGAAACTCCTTAATTTATGCACAGATTTAGATGATACTTTGTATAAATGGTCAAAATAAAGATTTTTTAGGCTATAAATGCCTACTTTCAAAATTTATCTCAGCAGCAAATCTGCATATTTTTTCCCATGTTAACTCTCCAAGCGCTACTGAAAATCACACTCCCCGCTCATTTAGTTTGAAAAAAAAATCAAAATTATATTTTCCCAATGTTATTTTTTCTCTGGATTTAGGTAGTTTAAAATGTATAAATCAGAAATATTCTTTATTTTTATTTATTGAACATTATAACACTATTTTTAAGGTATCTAAAAAAGTTATTTTTGCAAAAAATTCCGAGCGCTTGATATAAAACTTGTAGGCTTACATAAATGGTCAAATAAATGAAAAACTACTGATTGTAAACATGAAAACAGTGAGAAGAAACATTTAAATAAAGTAAAAAGATATTATGTACATTACCACTAAGCGTAGTATTGTATTGTATGACACGCCTCAAAACAGTCAGCCATGAACTCATCAAATCCGGATCGTCTTGATGAGCCATGTTTCACTTTATATTTTATTATTACATTACACAAAGGGACGGAACAGAGTTCCTATAGCACGTCAGCCAAGTGGCTTTTTGCGAAACCCTGTAGATTGAATGTTTCACGGACCTTCCAAGTTTAAAAACCTGACAAACTGCCGTAGTCTCCCCACCAGCTCCTCCCGGGGAAGGTGACAACCCCTCTCCATGACGCCGAGAGTGGCAGCTCTCACCCCGGCAAGCTCGGTTGCAGTCATACAGCAGATGAATCAGTAGTCTCCTTTGCCCACACTTCCTGCAGATTGGATCTCGGGGAAAATGTCCCATTCGAGCAAGATGTTTCCTCATATGTCCGTGTCCCGTATGAGACTAACAATGAGTCTGAGTTCGGACCTACCTAACTGTAGGTAATGAAAAACTACTGATTGTAAACATGAAAACAGTGAGAAGAAACATTTAAATAAAGTAAAAAGATATTATGTACATTACCACTAAGCGTAGTATTGTATTGTATGACACGCCTCAAAACAGTCAGCCATGAACTCATCAAATCCGGATCGTCTTGATGAGCCATGTTTCACTTTATATTTTATTATTACATTACACAAAGGGACGGAACAGAGTTCCTATAGCACGTCAGCCAAGTGGCTTTTTGCGAAACCCTGTAGATTGAATGTTTCACGGACCTTCCAAGTTTAAAAACCTGACAAACTGCCGTAGTCTCCCCACCAGCTCCTCCCGGGGAAGGTGACAACCCCTCTCCATGACGCCGAGAGTGGCAGCTCTCACCCCGGCAAGCTCGGTGCAGTCATACAGCAGATGATCAGTAGTCTCTTCGGACTGCCCACACTTCCTGCAGATTGGATCTCCGGGGAAGAGTCCCATTCGAGCAAGATGTTTCCTCATATGTCCGTATCCCGTGATGAGACCTACAATGAGTCTGAGTTCGGACCTACCTAACTGTAGAAGATCCTCGAAGAGGGAGAGCTGAGAGACAGTTTACTTACTCTCAGTAGGGGCAGCTCCGCCCATCTTCTGCGGTGACACTCACGTGCCCATGTGTTGATCTCTCGATCCGCATGCGCCCTGGAGATGCCATAGAAGGGTTGTGGGTCCACGAATGGGATCAAAGCGCCATCTTTTGCCAGACGATCAGCTATTTCATTGCCCATAATACCTAAGTGTCCTGGGACCCAGCAAAGGGTAACGTTGTTGTGACTGCCAAGAGAAGACACCGCGTTGCGGCATTCCCACACTATCTTGGAGTCGAAGGTACAGGAGTCCAGAGCCTTGAGGGTGGCTTGACTATCAGAGAAAATGGTAATGTTCGGGATCCCTCCAAACACATTAACGATATTTAACAAAAAATAGGATTTTTATTCAATAAACATCTTCATTAACTCCTAATTTATTTTTGAACACTGTAGGGAAATCCCCCATGAGAGCTTTACCTTATCTTGCACCCCAAGTATCCCAGCTCCAGTTCCCTTACTTCCCTTAGAGTCATTCGTGTACCATTCTGACTCGCAGGGATGAAGAGGTCACATGATACTCCTCCCCCTCACCAGTCCTCTACTGCTCATAAATCATAACATTGACATCTCTAGTCTGTCACTACACGGCACCGGCGCAGTACCGTGTGTATCATTGATGGTGGTTTGTTCCGGTATTCGTCGTCTTTGTTTCGTGTTGGCATTTGTGACTTTGTCTGCGTTCATGTTAACACGTTGTGTTAACTGTATGAACTGGTTCGCTTCGTAAAAGCGAACCTACAAATCTTTGACGTCGCAAGAATAAATAGCGGCAATAGAGAGGTAGAGAAGGGATTTAAGAAAAAGTTTAAAATAGCTAAATTTTCGGGATCCCTCCAAACACATTAACGATATTTAACAAAAATTAGGATTTTTAATCAATAACATCTTCATTAACCTAACTTTTTTTAATATGCAACGTCAAAACATGATGTTTTACTGTTTATTTCAACCACTTGCAAAAACTTTTCTAATTCACATTTTTGGATAGTTTGAATTTTTTTCTGGTCCCTTGGGGTTCTAATTATCCAATTTCTACTGTATTTGATTCATATTTGGTACCAACCTAAAGTTTGTATACCTAAAGTGTTATACCCCTATAGTTACCAATTTCATAATTTCTTACCCCTACATCACCAAATCTAAGTATATCAGAAGTTTTCTCATTAGCTTTTAAAACTTTGTGAGATCCTCCATCGTCATCTACAAACCTCTGTTGATCGTCACATTCAACTGAAAATGTGCTTGATGTACATAGCTGCATATTACTTGATGCTGATTATCGTTTTGTTTTATGAGGTCTAAGAAATTCTCTAACAGAAGGTCATGACACTGAGAATGCATGGCAAGTACACTTTTAGAGTAGGAGGGGGGAATCAGTAATGAAATTGAATGTTAGTTAATACTTTATTTCATAAACTCTTAAACTAGATCATGACACAACAAACATTATACTATACATATATATTAAGGAGAAATAAATGAAAGATTTGGCAAGTATTAATAATTATTGAACATGTGATATAGAATATTGACAAAAATATAAATCTAAATATATATATAAAGAAATTTTATTTTCAACTTAAAAGATATAGCTGCAGCTATAATGAGAGCCCTGCACAAGAAAAAAACTTCCACAGTCTACAAAAGATTTAATAATGTCCCAAAAGTAAATAAACATACAAACCCTGGTAAATAATACAATTTAAGATGTCATCACTAAACTGGAAAGACTAAGTGAGCGGTGATTGTGGGCAAAGCAGACTGGAAACCACACTGGCTATGACTGGATCACAGGGATACACCAATACCTCTTTATTTTGTTATCAGAAACATTATGAGCCTGAAACATAACAAAGGCAGGGATTAAACATTGATATTTTTAAATATGTGTTTTATTTGCATTAACAAATTTAAAAGGAAACATTTTATAACTCAAAATGCTCTTCTGATTTGGCAGCCATTTAAAAACATACCCCCTAAACCTTATTAGTTGAGAAGTTCTTGTGTTGATGTTTAATATTTTCATGAGAGGACTGAAATCAATTGTCACAATGAGACACTTATAATATCTGTCATCATTCTTCATTTGACGATCAGAACAACTCATACTATCCAATATTAGCAACAAATCATCACACGCTTCAATTTTACTAATACATAAAAACCCCGGTTAACCAAAATAAAGGGGGAAGAGCAGTTTTGGATAACCAATTTTTTGGTTAAACTGTTACATGCTTAAAACTGCCTATTAACATGGTGTGTAGGAAAAAATTATTTACAAACAAAGTCTTTACAATACGGTGTTTTATTTCAGCTAAAAAAATGTTATAATGGGCTTTAAAATAGAATAAATTAAACAACTTAAGGTAAAAACACCCGAAAACACAAACTTGCTAATCGTAAGCGGTACACTACTGCAACAAGTTAACCCATTGACATTTTTAGACCCCAAGCGCCCCTCTAGATCCTCGGTTTTTTGTGTCGATTAATTTGAAAAATTAATTCATTGACTATATATCCTTAAAAAGACCAAAACTTATAAATATTTCAATTCCTATTTCCTCATCACAAAAAAAAACTTCATTTGACAGTGACGAATCAACAACAAATTCTATTTCCCAATCAGCAACACTCTTTTTACTTGCCATTATAAAAAAGTTGATCAAATTTCATTAGTAAACACTTTAATAATAACTATAAATTAAAACACATGCGTACACAAAGATTGTGAACGATAACAAACAATGCTACAGATACGAAAAGAGTCAGACAGACAAATTTGTAATGTAACCAGGACGACACAGTTCCCACAGCCATCTAATAATAATTTATATGATTTTTTTGTCTAAATACTATAATCATGTCAGGAAGACATCTAAAAGCAAACGCAATGCTTTTTCAATGGTCAAAACCATTGGAAATCATTGTTAAACAACAGAAAACTCAATGTCGGCCGTGCATCAACGAAAAGTCACATACGCATTCTTTCTGGAGAGAGAAGATCAATGATCACATATTACATACTTATTACTTTATATATACTTATTACTATTTATGGAACCGTTTCAGTTAACCGAGGTTCTACTGTACTTACTTTTAGCGAATTTCCCATAGTGAAAAAGCTATTACCGTACTTAAGCCCGGGGTCATGTTATTTTTTTTTCTTTAGGTGCCTAGAGACCATAAACAATAGTCGTTAAAATTTTTACATATATATATATATATGTGTCTGTGAACACGATAACTCTCGTAAAAATGGTCCGATCAAGACCAAATTTGGTATAGACGTGTGTTCCTACAAATGCTCGGACGAGTTCGTAAATCAGACATATCGGTCAATGGGAACGCGTAGTTTGGGGGGGGGTTTTGTACCCCAAAATGGGTTTTGCGTTTTTCGTATGTAATTTAAAACATTTTAAGATTTAATCTTTCACCAATAAAATCAGCTTAAAAAACTACACAATTAAGTTCCTTAAAGTTTTTCTCTATCTCCAACGGTTACCGAGATATTAAAAAATCTAAACACAGTACGTTGTATTTTGAGGCTCCAATTTTATCTTATGGAGGATAAGGAAAAATTAATATTTCACTTATTAACCAATATTTTTGGTTAAAAATTTATATTTAGCTTCATGTGGTTGAGCTTCATCCATTTATGCTTAAAAATCTTAGTTTATGTGTGTATCATGGCAGCAAACCTGCATACTCTTTTCTCATGTTAATCATATGGAGAATAGGCAAACTCATTTATTTATGGACAGATGTTGATGAAAGTTGGTATAAGTGTTAATACCCCCGTCGCAGCAGACCTGCGTACTCAGCGAATTTCCAAATCAATAATATAAAAATAACATATGACAAGTTTTAAAAAAATCTGTCCATAAACATGAGAATTATTTGCCTATTCTCCATAAGATTAACAAGGCAAAGAGTGTGAAGGTTTGCTGCTGTGAGGAACACTGAAATTAGGCATTTCTACCATAAATAATTTTTATCTTAACATTTATACCAACTTTCATTAACATCTGTCCATAAATAAAGGAGTTTGCCTATTCCCTATATGATTATTATGGGAAAAGAGTATGCAGGTTTGCTGCCATGATAAACACATAAACTATGATTTTTAAGCGTAAATGGATAGATCTCAACCACATGAAGCCTAATATCAAGTTTTATCCAAAAATATTCATTAATATGGGAAATATTAATTTTTCCCTATCCTCCATAAGATTAACATTGGAGCCCCTCAATGCAACATACTGTGTTTAGATTTTTTAATATCTCGGTAACCGTTGGATATAAAGAAAAACTTTAAGGAACTTAATTGTGCAGTTTTTTAAGCTGATTCTAATGGTGAAACATAAAATTAGAAATTTTTAAAAATTACATGCGAAAAACGCAAAAAACCCCATTTTGGGGTACAAAACCCCCCCAAACTACTCGTTCCCATTGACCGATATGTCCTATCCATAAGATTAACATGGCAAAGAGTGTGCAGGTTTTGCTGCTGTGAGGAACACTGAAATTAGTCATTTCTACCATAAATAATTTTTATCTTAACATTTATACCAACTTTCATCAACATCTGTCCATAAATTTTTCCCTATCCTCCATAAGATTAAAATTGGAGCCCCACAATACAACATACTGTGTTTAGATTTTTTAATATCTCGGTAACCGTTAGAGATAGAGAAAAACTTTAAGGAACTTAATTATGTAGTTTTTTAAGCTGATTCCAATGGTGAAATATAAAATAAAAATTTTTAAAAACCACATGTGAAAAACGCAAAAAACCCCATTTTGGGGTACAAAACCCCCCCAAACTACCTGTTCCTATTGACCAATATGTCTGGTTTACGAACTCGTCCGAGCATTTGTAGGAATACACTTCTCTACCAAATTTGGTCTAGATCGGACCATTTTTACGAGAGTTATCGTGCTAACAGACACACATATATATATATATATATAAATTTTAACGACTATTGTTTTTGGACTCTGGGCACCTAAAGAAGAAAAAATAACATGGTCCCGGGCTTAAGTCTCACCATGAGACCTACGGTAATAGCTTCTTCCCTATGGGAAATTCGCTAAAAATAAATATTTTTGAAGGTATAAATGCCTACTCTCAGTGTTCCTCACAGCAGCAAACCTGCACACTCTTTCCCATGTTAATCTTATGGAGAATAGGCAAATAATTCTCATGTTCATCGACAGATTTTGATCACTTAACTTGTCGTAAATTATTATGGTGTGCAGATATCCGAAAATTCGGTTCGGATCGGATCGGAAATCCGAAACCGTAAAAATTTTATAGACCGTATAAAATGAGCATTAAAACCGAAAGCAAAAATTTCCGTTTGAGAAGTCGGCAACGGAACATCTTTGATCGAACGAAAATGTTAAAGCAGATGACGAAATTACGCAATTCATATCCAATCGTAATGTAAGAACGTCATTGGGCGGTCCGAGGATGCGGTATGATTATTCGATTCTTCAACTACGCATTTAAGTAACCGTAAGTTCAACACGATATTGCATTTTGAAATACAAAGCATAGCGTCATCGATAGTTGCACCGAGTATCAGATTGTGGTTTGATATTGTTCCGTATAAAATTTCATTTCGGCTACGAAAAAACTTGAATTGTTGATTTAATGTTATTGGTAACAAACCATCATAATAGCTCGTTTTGCGACGGGGTTTCCAGCCAAAATTATACTAATCATTCTGATCGTCTATGTAGACGATCAATTGTCTAGTTATCTTATTCTCAACTACTCCGGGTTTGAGCAATACGATAAAGTGTTGCCAAATTTACATTTGGCCTATTTCGTCGTTCGGTGTTCACATAACCAACAAATTTTCCACTTGTTTTCAATCTACATTTTCTCTTTGTTAAATGAATTTAAGCCTTATTAGTTTTACATTTTTAGATAATTTTAAGATGAATAACTAACTAGATTACGACGAGGTACCATAAATTCACGGGTTTCAATATTGTTACACAGCCGATCGGGGTATTATATCTGACAAATATTCCAACTCTGTGCCTGCGCACAGGCCTTTGTTTGATAGCAGCTGCACTGTCAGTCACTGCCCCTGCCGATACGCAGATAGCCGATGGCATCGAGCCAACTTTGTCTGTCAAATCTTGATTCTTTGTTAATGGTGATTTGTTTTTATCATTGTAATAAATAAAATAATTGAATCGTGAAATAAAATTGAGAATTAGTTGATGATTAGTAGGATGAATTGATTAATTAGTAGAAAGTTGATGTCATTTTTATTATGTTATAGCTTGTATCTTGTGTAATTGTAAAATTTTGATGAATAAAGAATTTATTTATTTATTTATTTAATTTTATTTATGGCGAATTATAAGGTTTCTGTCGATTTAATTTGTGAATTACGCCATATTAAATTTGTTACTGGTACTTTTAAATACAGTGAAGTAAAAATTTAAGTTTTGTTGTTCATCCTATGAAGAATTTATGATTTTTTATGTACCATTTAATAATTTTGATAACATTTTATTGATTTTTTCCTAATTTATTCTTAGATAAGTCTGATTTCACTTTGTTATTGCGAGTATCCGAATCCGATCCGAAAAAATAATTCACTATCCCCACACCTCTAGTATATTATTATTATATTATTGATTTGGAAATTCGCTGAGTACGCAGGTCTGCTGCGACGGGGGTATTTCAATCTTACAGAGTTTACAGGTAATGAACTGATTATACTAAATGATGCACATCAAGTTGATTTAGTTCAAATCCCTTACCTGAAATTGATTGCCTTAGCAGCAAGAATCCGATTGCATTCAGCAGTGTCGGGCAAAGGCAAAGCAACGTACGGACTCTCAAAATCCACATCTGAGAAGTCAAATTTGTGGATCTTCGGATTCACTTTCATGTCACCAAACGGGCCTCGCAATATGAGGTAATGAACGCTCAGTGGCAGCGTCGTCTTGGTCTTAAGAATGAGCTGTTTGAAAAAAATAGAAATACTGTTATCAATTAAGCATTGAAACAGGAAAAATTACATTTATTTATACCTGGTATTGGGGAGTTTTATAAATTTTTTAAAATATGATCTTATTGAAGAACTAGCCAATCTGTGACTAAGTTAAACTATTTTAAAAAATTAATTAATTTATCTGTCAGTTAAAAAGTCTTCTTAAACAGTGAACAGATATTGAGTCATTATGTAGTATAAGTATTTTCAGCAAATGACTTAAAATCATGTAAAAAGATATCATAAGAGAGAGATCATAAGTATTTATAACTGAAAGTTTGATCTGAAAGGGACATTGCTAGTTAAAAAAATGCATCCACAGAGGCAACTCAATTTTGATTGGATTAACAAAAGTGGGTTGCCAATGAGGCTGATTACCTATGGTGTTGGTGATCGAAGAATCCTGTAAAAAGTCAACCAATATATTATCAATAAAAACACATGTGCATCTTTAATATCTAGCAATTTTAAAGGGCTCAGTAAAAGTTGTGAAATTTCTTTAATCATACATACAAGAAAGAAATTATTTACAAAAGACAATTATTTTACTTTCAAAATTCAAGAAAAATTATGGATGGTTTTAACTATATTGAATTTTTATTTAAAATTAAAGATTGTGTACCATACCTGGAATTTAAATACAAACCATGACCTTGTATTCGTATCGTCTTCTTCATTCTTCTGTTTTTCGTTGAACCTAGCTGGAAGGGAAGGGAGATACAAAGTTTCTCAGGTTAAAAGCTACTTACCTGGGTTTCCGACGAATCACCTGGCTACCCCAGGGCCAACTTTACCTGATAGGTCATGTCACGTTCAGAGCTGAGTGTAGGGTCACGTTGACTAGTGTTGATACGGGCTTTCACCACCCATTGGTTGTTGAAAGCCGAAAACCGGCTTGTCTCATAAAACAGTTTGTGTACAAATTCATCAGTCCTGTACGGTTTCATCTGCAAATCTGCAAAAACATAAATGCATCAATGAACTGATAAATACTGTCTTCCTTCATAATATAATATTTATTACTATATATTTAAGGAATACATTTATCTTCTTATATTATTGTATAGGTAGAAAAAAATCTCAACATAAACTATTTTTGTTAAAAAAAATTAGACACAAAGAGATTGGGATCAGCAAAAAACTCATATTGCTTTTATTAGTTTAAAATAATCTCATTTTAATTTTTGATGCCTCTAAAATAGGGCTCTGGTCATATATGATTCTGCCTAGACACAGAGCAAACATTTAGGAAATGGTGAAAGTTCATTTATAAAAATTAATGACATATTTCTTTTTATTGATAGAGAATCGAAAACAAACAAAATAACTAAAAATGAAAATAAACATATGAAAAAAACTAAGACCTGACAACTCTGTAGGAGTTGGTTATTAGTTGGGTGAATTATGTAAAAAGAGGCAGCCCTTAAAAATATATTCACATAGTTTAGCCCAGTCTAAAAAAATGGTATGTTCTAAAATAAATTGACTCTTAAAAATAGATTAAATGGCAAGCTCTAAAAAAGAGAATTAGATTAGATTAGATTATTAAAATGGCGACCATACTACAAGGTAGGTAGGTACCGTATTTTAAGATATTATTATTTTTTTTATTTTAAGGTATTTTAATTTAATTGCAACCTGAGTCAAAATACATTATCACAATTTAAAAAAGTAGTAGTTAAATTTTATTCCAAAGCAAGGTAAAAATAATTGCAATCAAGATCAAATATAGCAGAGTTGAATAAAGTGTTCCAAGGGTGAAAGTACCATTGAAAGTAATCTTCTCGTATGAGAGAAGGTCAAAGATGCAGTCGTAGAGCCGTTTCTCCTCCTCATTGCGCTGGTCCATGACAGCGAGTGCATCCATGACTTCGGCACCGCTGCGGTGAGGATGAGCGCATGCAGCCTCGTGCTCGTGGCACTCATGGTGCGGTCCGCGCCAAGGGCATCCGATCCGGCTGTACGGGCAGCTGGTGATCCTGGAACACTCGTTTGTATAAGACATGCTAAAAAAACTACCAATTTAATTTAAAAACTATACAGATTAAACCTTTTAGTACTATGGACCACTGTAAATATTGTTGTGTCTATCCAGAAAAGTCAAGAGGCAAGTAATGCCACCTGTTGACATTTTAGTGAACTTGTTAATCCACCTTCGACATTAATCATGCCATCTATGAGCTGATACTGGAATTAACTCAAGGAATAAGCTGTTAGAGATGCTCTAACATCAGTAAGGCGCCTGCTCATTTGTTTTAACTAGCATTTATATAATTAATCCATTATTCAAGGCAGCAAGATTTCCCTGACCCTGAGATAAGAATCCATGTTATTAAAAATTATTAATTTATCAAAAAGCAAAAAGATATTTCTCATTTTTATAATAAAGGCATTGGCATTGTCGCCATATCGATTCACTAGACTAGCGTCATTTGTCCTTCTCAAAAAAATATGAATTGTAAAATCAAAACCAAGAGTTATTAATATTCAGAAATAAATCAAAAGAAATTGAAATTAAAATTAAAATTCATTAAAACATAAAGATTAATTAAATAAAAGATAAATGCATTAAAATTATTTTTTCTTCTTTATTGCAAGTTTTATAAAAATCTGTCTATAAACATGAGAATTATTTGCCTATTCTCCATAAGATTAACATGGGAAAGAGTGTGCAGGTTTGCTGCTGTGAGGAACACTGAAAGTAGGCATTTCTACCATAAACAATTTTTATTTTTAACATTTATACCAACTTTCATCAACATCTGTCCATAAATAAAGGAGGTAGCCTATTCCTTATATGATTAACATAGGAAAAGAGTATGCAGGTTTGCTGCCATGATAAACACATAAACTATGACTTTTAAACATAAACGGGTGGATATCAACAACATGAAGGTAAATACCAAGTTTAATCCAAAAACATTGATTGATGTGGGAAATATTAATTTTTCCTTATCCTCCATAAGATTAACATTGGAGCCCCAAAATACAACGTACTGTGTTTAGATTTTTAAATATCTTGGTAACCGTTGGAGATAGAGAAATACTTGAAGTAACTTAATTGTGTAGTTTTTAAGCTGATTCTAATGGTGAAAGATAAAATTTGAAATTTTTTAATTTTACATGGAAAAAATGCAAAAAACCATTTTTGGGGTACAAAACCCCCTTAAACTACCCCTTCCGATTGACCGATATGTCTGGATTACAAACTCGCCCAAGCAAATGTAGGAATACACGTTTCTACCAAATTTGGCCTCGATCGGACCATTTTTACGAGAGTTATTGTGTTCACAGACAAATATATATATATATAAAATAATTTTTCATAACTTAGTACCCTTTTTTTGTGAGAAATTATTTTATTTAAAAAATTCGCAACATGTTTCAGAACTCAGTCCATTATCAAGAGGTGTATTAATAAGAACATAACCTTGATGTAAATAAAATTTATAAATGTCTTATGGTTAATTTTGAAAAGTAAAGAAGAGAGGAGATGGATGTTGTATGTACGAGGGTCGTCCAGAAAGTAAAGAACGTTTTAGCATGGTAAAATAAAAACAAAAGATTTCTCCACCAAATTTTATTTACAATGCCACAGTACCTTACATTACTTTTCTACGTAATCCCCGTTCTTGTCGAGACATTTGTTGTAACGTGGGACCAGTTTTTCTATTCCGACGTTATACTCTTCAGCCGCGAATGATTTGAGCCATTTTTACCACTGCTTCCTTAAGTTCATCGTCATTTCCAAACTGCTTTCCACCCAAAAATTCCTTCAACTTTGGAAAGAGATGGAAATCACTGGGTGCCAGGTCTGGGCTGTAGGGAGGATGATTAAAAATTTCCCACTTCAGATGTTGGAGTTCTTGCCTTGTTCTTGCTGAGGCATGAGGCCGTGCATTGTCGTGAATGAAAAACACTTTTCCCGACAGCATTCCGCGCCTCTTGTTTTGGATGGCACGTCGAAGACGTTGAAGGGTCTCACAGTATGCTTCGGAGTTAATCGTTGCATCTCGTGGCATGAATTCAACGTGAATTAACCCCTTTCGGTCCCAAAAAACCGTTGAGTTTGCGAGTCTGCAATAATGGTTTTTCCTTTTTTGGTCTTGAGGGCGAATTAGCGTGATGCCACTCCATTGACTGACGCTTGTTTTCTGGAGTCTTGTAAGAAACCCATGTTTCATCTCCAGTAACAATACGATCAAGGAATCGGTCCCCATCATTGTCATATTCTGTTAAAAACTCCAGAGCTGCCCCCATTCGTTTTGCCTTATGGTCGTCCGTCAAAATCTTAGGCACCCAGCGAGCACACATTTTCTTGTAACCAAGATGATCTGTCACTATCTCATGTAGGAGTGAACGTGAAATTTGCGGAAAAGGGTCATGTAAAGTTGTTAAAGTGAAACGTCGGTTTTCCTGAATTTTGTCTTCAACTTTTTGCTTCAGTTCATCTGTGACTAAAGATGGCCTCCCACTCCGATCTTCATCATGCACATTGGTCCTTCCTTGGTTAAACATGATGCACCATTTTCGCACAGATGACTCATTCATCGCACCTTCACCATAAACAGCTTTAATTTGCCTATAAATTTCAATAGGCTTAACTTTTTGAGCGTTCAAAAAGCGAATCACACTCCGCACTTCACATTTGGCGGGATTTTCTATTGGCGTCGCCATTTTAAAACGCTGCGAAAACGAGAAGCGTAACCGTACAGCAACGAGACTCACCTCACACTGAAGCGAAAGGAAGGGACAAGCGGCCGCACACGCAATCGCAGTGGTAGGGGATCTGCGCCGCATGCTATGCGCATTCGTTCTTTACTTTCTGGACGACCCTCGTATAATATGTGTTTATGTTTTTTTGTTTCCTATTTTTTCTATTTGATCGTAGATTGGGTGAATTTGTCGTGTTAACATTGAATTTAAAATATTTGTTGGACCTTTTTTCCGATGTATGTAGATGTTCAATTCTTCTTTAAAATTTAATTTTTCACGTTGTTTTTCGAACTCCAGTACTGATAAATTTTCTGTCATGTTTTTGCAGCTGTTTCCTGATGTTATTAAATGTTCTGCGAAGTTGGATTTACAAGTAGTTTTGTTGTTGGATTTAAGAGCTTGAATGTGTTCTTTAAATCTTGTTTTGAATGTTTCATGAGTTTGTCCAATGTAATATCTGTCACAATCACTGCATTTGATCTTGTAAATACCAGGTTTATTGAAATTATCATTGTCTATTTTTTCAGGGCTCGTTTTTTTGTTTATCAAATGAAAAATGTTAATACATTGTCCCCAACGATAAAATTTACAGGAGAAATCCAGGAAAAAGATATAAACTTCCTTGACATCACAATTACAAAAGTTGGAACAAATTGAACGGTACTTTGGTGAACGAAATCTGTTCACGGATAACCAAGAAAATGCACATTTAGTGGTAGACTACAGGGCCCATGCGCCACCGAGACGCGGCCGTGGCTAAGAGCGGAGTTCAGCTGGCACAATGCGGCTTCTTTGCCACGGCCGCGCCGCGGTGACGTGTGGGCCCTGTAATGTAACATAAAACCTGCATTTTCTCGTTTATCCGTGGACGGATTACGTGATTTTTTTAAAATTAAAAGTACAATCTTTTTTGTATCTTTACAAATTTTATAAAGTTAATGGGTTTTTGTTATTTTAATTAAAAGATTTTTACCACCGCCATTTTGAAAATATAAAAGCAAATTAAATGATACTTTTCAATTAAAAAATACTTTTCTCTTTGACCAATAAATATGTGTGTAAAGTTAGGTTTCTGTATTTTAAATAATTATTGTTATTTAACGTTTTTTGTAAAAGAAACAAAATGGCGGCTAGCGGCTAAACAAAGGATTTTTCGACAAATAGTTATCCGTGATTTTTTGTTTATTTTGATTAGTACTATCAACCCTCGAAGTTTGTCCCTGACTTCAATGAACACCCTGTATATATATAAATTTTAACGACTATTGTTTTTGGTCTCTGGGCACCTAAAGAAGAAAAAATAACATGGTGCCGGGCTGAAGTCTCGCCATGAGACCTACGGTAATAGCTTCTTCCCTATGGGAAATTTGCAAAAACATAATAAAATTTGGCGACCAACGGCTTGAATAACGATAAAATATGGCATTGCAATTTTCCATTGTCAGTTATTGACCCTTTCCACTACCGCTTGTAGCATTTCAAATAATAATAAATAAATAAAATCTAAATAATAATAGATAGGCCTATGACTATTTTTTGTCTAAATACTGTAATAAAGTCAGAAAGACATCTAAAATCAAACACAAAGTTTTTTTAGCCGTCAAAACTATCGGAAATCATTATTAACCCTCCAGCTGCCGTATGCTTTGCATTGTGTTGGAGTCGTGCTATTGGGTTAGTGTTTCGTTGTGTATTTTGCGTGAATTATCTATTATAACATATGAATTATTCATAACACCTTTCTCCTTGTACTTAGTGTTATAAATATATGTAGGGCTAATGTCATTCTTTACAATGTTTTTATAATTTATTTGGCGATTACTCTCATAGGCCCCGGACTCTGCAGTAAGGGTTTTGTGTACATATAATGGTTTTTGAACATTGGTACTTTTATTTATTTTTATAGAGCTATGTAAGTATACATATTCTTATTCATTATGAAATTTCAAACAGAATGGCTATTTCATATTTTTTATTAAAAAATTATTTAAGCAATTTCAGGCAGCTCAAACATGATGAAAAAAATTTTTTTCATAAAAACATTTTTTTACATAAATAATTTTTTGTTACATTTAAGTTAGTATTTTTTTTCTTGTAGCCTGTTTTATACTGAACACGAAAATATATAATATTCTATACTTTGCATTGTATCCAAAATTGTTATGGATTTTTGAACAAAACCTGAAAAATGGCCAAAAATGAGGTGGCATTCCAGAGTGAAATGATGGGCAGCTGGAGGGTTAAATGACGGAATACTTGATGTCGGCCCACAGCTGACACGGGAGTGGAAAGGGTTAAGACCTGTGTTATGATTGGCTGGTTAGCTCCATAAGAAATACTTGGGAGTTTGGACTCTACAGCACTGCGTCCCTCCATACTAACATACTAATCTTGGAAATATTTTCTCCGTAGCTACTGTCCTTCATAAAAACACTTTCTAGGAAATTAATTTATTAAAATCCTCATTTGATTTTTAGTCTAACTGAATGGTTTCTTATTTAATATCAATAGTTGTCGGCCATTTTTTCACTTCAGACTAATCAGCTGTTATATTTTTTACGTTCTAGGAGTTCTTTCTTGATTCCTGATTGGTTGTTTAGGTTATGTCAGTGGTAGTTATTATTATCAATAGTTTGATCTCAACCTTTCGATAGTTCGAATAAGTAGTCGAAAACCAGTGCCACATTAATACTTTGGAAAATCGATAGTGATTGTTGCAATTACATTTTTGATTATTTACAATCGTATGCTGACCTCAAATCATCATAATAGGTTTAGTCCTATGAAGAAAAAACAGCTTTTATTCTTCAAAACATGTATATATATAAAACATCTATTTTTGAAGCAGTATGATGGAAATGCTTTTATGCAATACTTACCGCTCTTCACAAAGAGACTCTTCATGCCGTTCTAATGTATTGCGAGGAAATTCTTTATTGCAATACTGACACTCAGCTGGCAATTCACTTACAGCCTTCTCTACAGCAAGGTTGCGGGAGGCTGTACTCTTACTGATCTCAATGCGACAGTTGGGACATGTTGCCATCTCATCTCTAAGTCGAGCATCAGCCAAAACATGTGTGAAACAACCAGCACACATCAAGTGTCCATTGGTGCACTGAAAAATAAAAAAATATACTACAGTAGAGTCTCGTTTATCTGAGGTAATTGGGACTGAGAGTACCTCAAATGCGGTAAAACACAGATAGTTTGGTACATAACCTAAAAGACACCAATGAAGTTATAAATAGCTCAAAATGTTCTAAAACCTAAAATCAAAGCTTTTACCAAACCTTTTGTTTAGGTTATTTGTACAATACACATCATAGTATGTGCCATACTAATACTAAAACATGATTTCACACCAGTACAATAGGGTGGTATCACAGTATCAGGTTAGATAGGCCTAACACGAAAATTATTGTTCATTGTTTAATTAAACCCAAGATGTGACATAAACATGAGAGCAAACGATAACATAACACATTTTTTTAAATATAAAATTTATTTATTACAAAACTGAAAACGCGGTAAATTCTACTTGTTTACTCAAGAAATATAAAACTATAGTCGAAAAAACAACAATCGCATATATTCACACTAGTTTTTAACATGCATTTTAGCACACATTTTGCGGTTACTAGATTGAAGGCGCAAACAATTGCTCGGTAGTTTGTAAGTGTTTCTTTTGCTTTTGAATTTATAAAACTCATCCTAGTTAATCGGTTAACTCATCGGTTAATCCGGTACCTTGGTTAAGAGAAACTCTACTGTAATTAGTAGTGAATGAAGCACATGACCTAAAGAAAGACCATCAGGCCAGGTGGGAGGCTGACTTTAGGTCACTTAACCTCCCCCACCAAATTCCTCTGACTACTGACACCCAAAACAATATGTACCCCGATATTCATGGTGATATAGGCTATATATTGAATATATTAATGAAATAAGAAACAAAGTAACCTTTTAAAGGTATCAAGCTTATTTTTAATCTCTTAAAATAAGATTTAAAATAAGCTTGATAATGACCTAAGAGACCTTTGTAGCATGATGTAGATAGATGTAGAAGGATTAGATGGGCTGGGCATGTTCTTAGGAGTGAAGACAACAACCTAAAACAAGTTGTAATAAGGAATCCTGAAGGAAGAAGGCCAAGGGAAGGCCACAACAAACAAAAATGGTGGAATCAGGTGAAGAGAGATCTGGACCGGATAGGAGCAGCAGAAGAAGATGCAGAAGACCGAGAGAGATGGAGGGGCTTTGTTGGTGCGGCCAAGTACTCAGAATTTTACTCAGATATATGAATGGCCCTAGGAGTAAGTAAGTAAGAGTAAGTAATTAAGTAATGACATAAGAGTGGAAACATGTCACTTACAATTAAACTTTTAAAAAGGTACTACATTTCTCATTTCATTAATAACAATATTAATTAAAGTAGCCCTAATTGGTGAATACTATACTGGAGATATATATATATATATATAGGCCCTACCTATATATTATATATAAGTGTAATAATACCAAGAGAATGGCGTAGCATAGTAAACTCGATCAAACTGTTTTATCACTGTTTCCTGGGTGCGGTTTCACAGACCACCTTTTTGAATAAAACATTTAAAATTATTTTTTAGTGTTGGAAATTATTTTATAAATCTAATAAGTTATTTGAAATGTTTACTACGTGAATAATATTAAATTAAGTTTATTAAGTATATAAAATAGATGTATGAAGTTAAAAAAACTTGGACATGGCAAAATTTAATGAAAAATTTAAACATCTTCTAAAACCATAAAAACGTAATGATAAATATGACAAAATATTTAGTTATTGGAATATTTCCACTCCATAGGATCTGATGAATATAAAAAAATAAAGATACATATAAAAAAGCATCCTCGTACCAGTTTTCAAACATCTCTTTGAAATCCAAGTCAAAAACACACGCACAAGACAATGGGCCGGGTCATGAATCTATAGCGTACAGTCCTGGGTCTGGTCTCACAGACCGCTGAAGACAAACAAATCTATAAATATTACGACCGAAAGTGACAATAGGGATCAGTTTCGTTGGTGGGGTGGGACAACTACCTGGCATGGCTAGGGTCATCATCTTTTGAAACCCTTAAATTCAAATAAATAAATAACTCAAGCAGTCTGTGAGACCGCACCCAGGACCTTAAGGGTTAATGTCAAAACTAAATGTGGCTAGCAACACCAGCAAAGATAATGTAGGCCTAAAATAGGCCTAGAAGGTAACAGCTTATAATACCTATGAGTAATTAATTTGTAAGAGACTCTTTATCATTCATACACTGTAATAGATAGTTTGTCGTTTTGATAAAGGCCCATTTATTATTTACGATTACTGACCTGATAAATAGCAGCTCTAGGAAGATCCAAACAAACTGCACAGCAGAGAATACCTCCAAGCCTCAACTCTAGTTTGTCAGGTTTAGTTTCTTGCGGATTTGATAGTTTCCTTTTCTTGGCTTCAGGTTCTGCGAATTCTTCAGTCTTCTCTATTTTTTCAATTTCCTCAGCTGCCACCACATTGTCCGTTGTGCTAGATCCAGCTTCGGTGTCAGCCACTTCCATTGTTTTAAGGGCTCGATAAAAACGATTAATATAGGAGTAAATAACTTTGACTCAGATGCTTGATGGAATTTTGAAATGTATTGAATTAATTTCTGATTTAAATGAGACCACAACCTATTTGATTATGGTATAACAATATAACGCTTATTCTGACGAACAATGTAACAACAAAGACAAATCTAATCTGATCAGATGATGCTACGACGCATATTCTGACATTCAACTGCAGTCAGCTGACCAAATCAGCAGTGCCCAACCTAAACCCACCAATGCCAGTCGCCACTTTTCCACTGCCAATTGCCAATCGTATTGATTTTCGGATACATGCGCAGAAGTGAGAACCATTTGGCCACTGCGCAAGATGTCACCCCACCTATTAATTGCCCTAAACATTGGCGCTTTTATTTAAAACTTCCACTATATTAAAAAACGCAATAAACAAGCGTCAATGATATGATTGACTGATTGATGTGATATCACTATTATCAATGAGCTGACGCATACCTTTTCCCTCTTAAGGTAAACTAAAACCTTTCATTTCTTATATCATTTCATTTTCTAACACACAGACAGACACACCACTTAAAAACTACTTTTAGCAAATTTTCCAAAGGGAAGCAGCTACTACCATCGGTTTCATAGCAAGACCAAAGTTTACACCATATCCACTTATGGAGGATAAGAAAAAAGTTGATATTCCACTTGTTAACCTATATTTTGAGATGAAACTTTGTATTTAGCTTCATGTGGTTAGGATCCATCCATTTATGCTTAAAATCATAGTTTGTGTTTATCATGACAGCTAACCTGTATAGGTACTCTTTCCCCATGTTAATCATATATAGTTAATCATATGGAGAACTCCTTTATTTATAGACAGCTGTTGATAAAACTTAGTATATATGGTAAAAATAAAAATTGTTTATGGTGTAAATGCCTACTTTCAGTGTTCCTCACAGCAAAAAACCTTCATACTCTTTCCCATTTTAATCTTATATGTATGATAAATTCTCATATAAAACCATATTACTTTTTTGTTTTGAGGTGCTTAGAGACCAAATAAATAGTTGTTAAACATAACACATATAAAACTTTTAGCAACAAATAGGCTGTACATGTGAGTATATATATATATATATATGTACACGTTTTTTTGTCTCTAGGTACCTCAAAACAAAAAGTAACATGCTCCCGGGCTTAAGTCTTGCCATAACATCTATGGTAATAGCTTCTTCCCGATGAGGAAATCGCTAAAATAAAATAAAATACCCCTTACCATTCAGGCTAACTGTTTTTGGTGTTTCAATTGGGGCTACTGATGAGTTTTTTATTTGCGGTTTTCGGTTTACTTTTATTAGCGAATTTCCCATAGGGAAGAAGCTATTACCGTAGGTCTCATGGTAAGACTTAAGCCCGGGACCATGTTATTTTTTCTTCTTTAGGTGCCTAGAGACCAAAAACAATAGTCGTTAAAATTTATATATATATATATATATATATATATATGTATATATATATATATATATATGTGTCTGTGAACACGATAACTCTCGTAAAAATGGTCCAATCAAGACCAAATTTGGTAGAGACGTGTATTCCTACAAGTGCTCGGACGAGTTCGTAAACCAGACATATCGGTCAATGGGAACGGGTAGTTTGGGGGGGTTTTGTACCCCAAAATGGGGTTTTTTGCGTTTTTCACATGTAATTTTTGAAAATTTCTAATTTTATATTTCACCATTAGAATCAGCTTAAAAAACTACACAATTAAGTTCCTTAAAGTTTTTCTCTATCTCCAACGGTTACCGAGATATTAAAAAATCTAAACACAGTACGTTGTATTGTGGGGCTCCAATGTTAATCTTATGGAGGATAGGGAAAAATTAATATTTCCCATATTAATGAATATTTTTGGATAAAACTTGATATTTAGCTTCATGTGGTTGAGATCTATCCATTTATGCTTAAAAATCATAGTTTATGTGTTTATCATGGCAGCAAACCTGCATACTCTTTTCCCATATTAATCATATAGGGAATAGGCAAACTCCTTTATTTATGGACAGATGTTGATGAAAGTTGGTATAAATGTTAAGATAAAAATTATTTATGGTAGAAAATTCTAATTTCAGTGTTCCTCACAGCAGCAAACCTGCACACTCTTTGCCATGTTAATCTTATGGAGAATAGGGAAATAATTTTCATGTTTATGGACAGATTTTTTTTAACTTGTCATATATTATTTTTATATTATTGATTTGGAAATTCGCTGAGTACGCAGGTCTGCTGCGACGGGGTATTTTTTATTTTATTTACACTTTTTGCGCTCCCCCCGTTAGGAATCTTAGGGTCCTTCTAGACAAAAGCCTGGCAAACTGCCGTAATCTCCCAATCAGCTCCTCCCGGGGAAGGTAACTGCCTCTCTCCATGATGCCAAGAGTTGTAGTCCTCAGTAAGCCTATTGCAGTCATCAGCAGATGATTGGCAGTCTCCCTGGACTGCCCACACTTTCTACAGACTGGGTCTCCAGTGAAGAATCCCATGCGAGTGAAATATTTCCTCATGTGTCCATGTCTCGTGATCAGAGTTTCGGCCTACCTAAACAAAAAAGGTCCTCTGCGATCCTCAATCAGAACTGAGGGACAATTCACTCTCTCTCAGAAGTGGAAGCTCTGCCCATCTTCTACGGTGACACTCGTGGGCCCACAAGTTGATCTCTCGATCCATCATTTGCCAGATGGTCCCCTATTTCATTACCCTTACAACTGAATGGCCTGGGATAGGTTCCAGGCCATTACCTGGTTAGGACATAGGGTAATGTTGTTTTGACTACCAAGAATAGACACCGTGTTGCGGCAGAGCTTAATCGCGGAGGTAAGAAAACGCCCCTTTAGTTCAGGTAGATATTCATGAAAATCTCTTTTTGAAAAATATGCACTACAATTAAGTTATTACTATTTCCTATTCGTACAGGTCGAGTCAATTTTATTTAGTAAGTCATGAATATTAATTAGCAAAAATTTTTAACATACTTGAAATTAAAAAGCCAAACTTCCAAGAATTTATAAATTTAATATTTTTTTAACAAACATGCACAGAAGGTAACTTTTCACTCAATAAGCTATAGCTTTAAAATAATGAGATCTTAAAACATTTCATATGTATTTTTTAAATATATATGAAACAGAAGCAATTCTGAGGCTGTGTAAAAGTTTTTCTTGGACGATTTTCATTTATTCAACGATAAATCCCAGACCTAACCTGAAGTTGTTTGTTCGATAGTTTAAGTTTGTACTCACAGAAATTGCAAATGGAGTGTTGCAAATCCTCTTCTCAAAAACAGAACCAACATTGGTATTGGTATCAACACTGCCTTTGAATATGATACCACGATCAGGCAATTTAACTTGGAATGCAAGAGTTCCCACAGACTCGAAAGTTCTGAAGTTTGTGTTCATCTCGATACCAAAGTCAATCTGTTCACTTGCTTGTTTGTAACAATCGATCAATATGTTGTGAAGACTGAAAACACCACTCCAAGTGGCGTGGGGTGTGGAATATCTCCCCATTAGGGAGACTTGCGAAAACGATACAGGAGTTTCGGATGGCTTCTTGTGACTCAGTAAATTCCTCATAAATGCAAGTTCTGCACCAAGGGCCACTCTGTGAGTGACACTCTGGAGGTACTGAAGTAAAAGACAACCTGATTTTGATAATACATCAGGATTAACAATGAGAGCTGAGGCTGTAAAAGAATTCCCGAAGTAGTGAGTGGAAAGTTGGGAGCTGATAAAAGTATAGTTCTCCATTTGGCTGTCCAGTCTCACTTTGAATCTAGAGCCAAAGACGTGATAAATACTGGCATTCATGTTCCCTCGACTGTCAACATCCCCTAGCAGTACAGGATATCCTTCATTTTCTCTGAGTTCTTTACCACCGACATAAGTTGCACCAAATCTATAATTCCCAGGAGTAATTGAGCTCAAATAAATATTGTGAGTTACTCTAAAGTGACGGCTCAATCCTCTATGAATTATGACTCTTAGTCCATCAAAAAACACAGGGAAAATACTAGTACACTTTTCATTCAAGTCCAACATTATTCCAGGATTTTTCAACTGCTCCTCAGGGGTTTCTCTGTGTTGACTCATAGTTGCAAATAAACACAATTTGTATTAAAAATAAATTTATATTAAAAACACTGATTCATATTTTGAATTTTGTTTATTGGATATCCAACACATGTGTGGAGTAAAACTTTTTTGTAAATTTACAGACAGATTTCAGGGAATTAAATCATAAATTATTTAATAATGGCTTCAATCATTCTATAATGGTAAAGTGTTCTTTCAAATTATTAATACATTTTTATTACTTAGTTGATTAATATTTCAATACTACTATACACTAAAAGATAAATAATGATAAATACTGACTGGGACAGTGGCGACCACCTGTAATCCAGCTACTTCGAGGTCACAAATTGTGAATAGTTGTGAGCGATAATCGATTGGAGTAGTTTCTTGTGTGGATTAACATTTGCACTATTGAATATGTACTACGTTAATCCGCAGAGACCATCCTCATAATTAGACCACTTTGTAATGCAGAGGCTGTGGTTCAGATTCCATGTTGAAATGTAGGTCCTTTAATTCCGGCTGTTGGGCTATTAATTAATAGTCCTGTCTAAGGAACATGTCAGCCTTAGTCAGTAACAAGACAACAAAATCACGCCACAATCATCTTACACTCAATCCTCATTCATACTTGGCTTAAAATACCTCCCTTGTGGTATGGTCACCATTTCAATAATCTGATCTAATTCAACCTTTTTACCATACACTGAACTTAATTGCCCTGTTATGAAAATAAATAGTACAATTATTGTGCTGACACACTTTCCCCTCCTTTTATTAGTTGAACATTTTTTAAACGGTACTTACATGTAATAAAACTATGAAATTTCTTTTACACACCCTACGAACATTTTTTTTTAATGGGTTTTACTGGATGATGTGGTCCGATACCAAGTTTCATGAAAAACAATTGAGAAATAATGAAGAATGTGATTTTTTGTAATCTTCACATGAAAAACATTGGCTACTCTGAGACAATGTACATCTGGACTTGTTTCACGAGAATAATTCAAATAATTCAAAGAACAAATATGTTTAGTATTTTAAGCTGGGGATATTTAAATTATTCTATGGAATTACTGTTTCAACTTTCCTTTTTATTTCAGCAAATTTTCTATAAGGAAGAAGCTATTACCATGGCAAGCCAGGACGGGATGTTATTTTTTTGTCTTTAGGTGCCCAGAGACCAAAAACAATAGCCGTTGAAATTTATATATATATATATAAATAAAATCAGAGTTTTGTCTGTATATTGCTCAGAATTATTCATTTTTTAGTTATTTTTACTTTTCGAGCATTAGAGAAGCCAAAACCGGTCTAATCTCAATTTGTGTCTGTTTGTCCGTTTGTCTGTGACACTCCAGGAGGCATTTTACGCCATCTTCTCCGATTAAACGGGAGAACTGGTTACAATGAAACTTATTTCATGTATTCTCTACATTTCAGAGAAGGTTTATAAATGCTTGAAAAGTAAATAACGAGCATTTAAAAACCCACTTTTACGCGATATTACTCAAATTTTTATTCAGTTTTCAATGAATAACCTACTGATAATAATCAGCTGTCTTTGTAGTTAGAAGATTTAATAGAAATAAAAACAATCAGCTGTCAAATCAATGTTAGTTAGTTTATATTGGTCATTGATTTTAAAACCATTTCGAAATCATACTATATTAACAAGTTATTTTAATGTTTAACTAATTATAATAATTGTATAAATGTTTCTAATCTACTTAATTGTAAAGTTAAGTTTTTAAGTGTAATAATAAAGCTGGGTATCGATTTATTTTCTTTGTATTGATTTGATTAGGATTTCAGGTTTACATTTTGGTATGATTATCTTTCTTCATTAAACTGAATCCTACAACCCGTACAAAGGACGGGCTTACTGCTAGTATATAATACATATATATACATAATACAATAACTCTCGTAAAAATGGTCCGATCGAGACAAAATTTGTTAGAAAGGTGTATTCCTACATTTTCTCGGATGAGTTTGTAATCCAGACATATCGGTCTATCAGAACAGGTAGTTTGGGGGGGGGGGTTTGTACCCCAAAAATGAGTTTTTTGCATTTTTCCCAAGTAATTTTTAAATGTTCAAATTTTATTTTTCATCATTAGAATCAGCTTAAAAACTACACAATTTAGTTCTTAAGTTTAATTAAGTTTTTCTCTATCTCTAACGCTTACCGAGATATTAAAAAATCTAAACACAGTATGTTGTATTTAGAGGCTCCAATGCTAATCTTATGGAGGATAAGGAAAAATTAATAATTTCACTTATCAATCAATAATTTTGGATTAAACTTGATATTTAGCTTCACATAGTCGAGATCTATCCATTTATGCTTAAAAATCACAGTTTATGTGTTTATCATGGCAGCTAACCAGCATACTCTTTTCCCATGTTAATCAAATAGAGAATAGGCAAACTCATTTATTTATGAACAGATGTTTATGAAACTTGGCATAAATTATCAAAATAGAAATTGTTTATGCTAGAAATGCCTACTTTTAATGTTCCTCACAGCAACAAATCTTCATACTCTTTCCTATGTTAATCTTATGGAGAATAAGCAAATAACTATCATATTTATCGACAGATATGATAAAACTTGTAATATATCATTATTATTATTATTGTATTATTGATTTGGAAATCGCTGAGGTCTGCTTCAACGGTGGTATTTTATGGAATTCCTATCTAAATTTTGTGGCCATCCCGGGGATTGAATTGGATAGTAAAGCATATTTTTAATTTTAATTAAAAATGTTTGTACAGTATTTACTTCCATGTGGGAAATAGAAAAACCAAAAATTCAATACAATAGGTCTAGAAATTGTATTAAATTTTTAATGGATGTTTAGATTAACTGAAACATTCCCTTTAGACATAGACATCATCTCATGTATTTCCCACAGGGAAGTAAATACAAAAATTTTTATTATTTTATTAATATTGTAACATTTGAACAAATATCAATTTAAAGATACTTTAAAATTATTTAATGACAGCTGTTAATTTTGTAAACACCCAATTAATAAAACTTTACACCACACTGTTCATGCCCTTTGGAGCAGAGCCCTTTTGACGGATTAGCACCAAACTTGACAGAAACTAACTTCAAATCATGCTTAAAATGCCTGAAATTTTCATTACAGTCTTTCAAGCGGTTCCGGAGTCCATACGGAACATACAAACTTCCTCTTTTATATATTAACCCTTCCCAGACTACGTCCTAATTGGGTCAAAAATGGTCCGTACATATTATTTATGAACCGCGGATATATCCACTGACCGTTCACTAGGCCAAAAAATTTAGTGGATACATCCCTAAGGTCCGGGAAGGGTTGAAATAGCCCAATGATCTAAGACAACTGGGTCAAAGACCATCACAAAATTGTGTCATGATTTTAATTTTGAATTGGCAACCATCAAATTATGAAGCTATAAAAATCAATTGTCTATATTTTGTCGGACATCAAATTTTACTCTGAGTGTTCCTGAATTTTCTACCGAACACCTAGCAACAAATAGAAACAAAAACTGTCACCAGATTTGCTGAATTCATACATCCAAATAATAGGGAGTTATAAACATATTACCAGCAGTTTAAATGCTGTATCTATACACTTAGAAATTTTGTTATACAATTATTGTTTATTCTACTGAACAAATTACCAGTTATATTTTATCTTATCAAAATAGTTTTTATTAATTTATCAAATTTATTTGAATATCTGTTGTAGTTATTTTGATTAATATTGTAACATTTTAACAAAATCAAATTAACAGATATTAATTAATTAAAATTCACTTGACAGCATTTTTTTTAGCGAATTTCCCATAAAAACAACATCTCATGGCGAGACTTAAGCCCCCGGGACCATGTTATTTTTTCTTCTTTGTGCCCAGAGTCCAAAAACAATAGTCGTTAAAAATTTTATATATATATATATATATTATATATATATATATGTTTATATAAATATATACTTTATATATATGTTATTAGCACGATAACTCTCGTAAAATGGTCCAATCAAGACCAAATTTGGAAGAGACGTGTATTCCTACAAGTGCTCGGATGAGTTCGTTAACCAGACATATCGGTCAATGGGAACGGGTAGTTTGGGGGGGTTTTGTACCCCAAAATGGGTTTTTTTGCATTTTTCACATGTAATTATTAAAATTTTCTAATTTTATATTTCACCATTGGAATTAGGTTAAAAAACTACACAATTAAGTTCCTTAAAGTTTTTCTCTATCTCCAACGGTTACCGAGATATTAAAAAAACTAAACACAGTACGTTGTATTGTGGGGTCTCCAATGTTAATCTTATGGAGGATAGGGAAAAATTAATATTTCCCATATTAATGAATATTTTTGGATAAAACTTGATATTTAGCTTCATGTGGTTGAGATCTTCCCATTTATGCTTAAAAATCATAGTTTATGTGTTTATCATGGCAGCAAACCTGCATACTCTTTTCCCATAATAATCATATAGGGAATAGGCAAACTCCTTTATTTATGGACAGATGTTGATGAAAGTTGGTATAAATCTTAGATAAAAAATTATTTATAAAATGTCTAATTTCAGTATTCCTCACAGCAGCAAACCTGCACACTCTTTGCCATGTTAATCTTATGGAGAATAGGCAAATAATTCTCATGTTTATGGACAGATTTTCATAAAACTTGTCATATATTAATTAATTAAAATCTCACTTTTTGGAAACTACATGTTTCATTTTTAAGTTTACTATAAAGCCGTTTTTATTAGAAATCATCTGGTTTTCCCAGGGAAATTTTAATTAAATACTCAAATATTATTTTTTTCTTAAAATCTTGACTTATGAGATACTTGACATAACCCCATTCTGTGCATTAAAAATATCAAGGGGTGAACAATAAAAATAAATATAAATACAAACAATTTCAACATATTTTAATTTAGGAACAAAGTAACTAAAATATAATTGGTACCAGGCCTCTTCAAATTATTTACACAATAAATAATATACATACAATCATTTATATATGAAGCTAAAAAATAGGCCTCTGAATTTCACTAAACCCAATATTATGTTAATTCATTTGAATAACTCATTATTCCTGATATCGTAAAAATAAAGCAATTGTTGATTGCTAACAACATATAAAATATATATTCGTTTCTATAAAATAATATTCTACAACAGACTTGATTTTGGCTTAGGATTCATACAATAAATAATCCTTGAGAGCTTTCGGTAAGGGTAGGGAGGAGACTGCTGTCTTTTGGATATGTTGCAAGATGGCATCCCTACATGCACTTTGTAAACTGGCAACTGAAACAAAACAACATTAAATTGTTTGTTTGGAAAGTATATACGGCAGGTATATACAAACAGACATTTATTAGTCTATATGAACACAAACGTGATCTCATAATATGATTTTAATACACATCAACTAATACGGTGGTGCACTAGTTGATGAATTGCATAACTGATATAAATTTAACTTCTAATACTAATAGTACAAAGAAGTAACTAAAAAGTTATTCACATTGTCAGCAACAAATGTGTTACCAAAAAAATTTAAAATCCTCAAAATTGGACTGGCAGGTGCACCCTACAAATGTTCTATAGCATTGAAAAAATACATTTGCCTGAAAATGGTGTCTTGGATCGCACAAAGCATTGTCTTTTAAATCTCCATAACTTCATAAATAAAAAGTGATGGGAAGGTCAGAAGTGTGAATTTCCAGGCAAACAAAAAGACATAGCAAAAATTTGGCTTTAAAAAGTTTGAAATTGAAGTACTGTAGGCTACCTAATTAACAGGATTTGGACCAATACTTCCCAAAACATTAAAAAATATCCAAAGGAATAGAAATATGTATATTTTCAAAAAAATTGCAAACATGGGCAAAAATACTTATAACTACTGTACTTTTCAATAAGTCATTGTGATTTTATAAAGCCTCCGGATTGCAGAGAATAAATTAACTGGTTTAAATACCTGTTTCTGCAGGAATCCACGTAGTTGCAATCGCTACTATAGTTTCGGTCTTACATTAGGCCATCATCATGCATAAGGATATATATTCTTTATTACTCACTTCATACGAAGGTCGTCACATTTGAAAACAATTGACACACGTAGAACACATTTAAAAACACAACACAGAACTGAATGGACCACGGAGTAGGTGCTGTGACTGTGACACTAATCTTGCTAATAATTTGTCTAGACTCGTTTTAAATAAAAAAAAGCTCTTTCCATTTATAGTTTGAATATCTCTTGGAATATTTCAATATATTCCACTAAATCTATAATAACACTATAAAACCTAACATGAGATAGTTTTCATCTGTGGAATTGGGTAATATACTGTATAACTTATATATGGCTTGCTCATTAAGGTAAGTTACCAATAATGCTTTTGAAATGGTGATCTATCCAGGTAGGGATTTTAGGCCAAGTATGAATGAGAAATAATTGTAAGATGATTGTTGTATGAGATTGTAGTAATGTTACTGAGGCTTAAATGTTCCTTAGACAAGTCTTAATAGCCCAAAAGCAGATGGTATCTAAAGAACCTTCAGTTTAAAGTGGGATCCGAACCACTATTGCCTCTGACTTACGAACTCTATAACTGACTTATGTGGTTGTTTTTTACGGGATGAACATAGTATTCAATAGTGCAGACTTTAATCCACACAAGGGAATATCACATCCGTCTGTCATCCGAGACAGTGATATGACACAATATAATAAGTACATACAATTGTTTGTAATTTTCAGTGATGTTATACCACTCAATAAGATCATTATTGTTTCTCAAATGTTATGATGAGTCCCACCAGATAGAGGCTATTTTGGCCTTTGCTAAAATCTGTAAGTTTCTTTAGTAATACTTTAAAATTGACTGGCACGATTGTGTCAACCTGTAATCCAGCAACTTGGAGGTCATGTATTGTGGATAGTTGTGAGCGATGGTCAGTAGGTGTAGATTAACAGTACTAACTTGAGTAGATTAACGTCTCGACTAAGTATTGAATACTACGTTAATCCGCAAAGACCATCCTCATAATTAGACTAGTTCATAATTCAGAGGCAGTGGTTCGGATTCAACTTGAACTGTAGGTCACGTAGATATACCATTGACTGTTGGGCTATTAATTAACAGTTCTGTCTAAGGAACATATCAGCCTTAGTCATTAACAAGACTACGATATCGTGTCACAATCACCGTACACTCGTTTCTCAATCATACTTGGCTTATAATTTATCCATGTATTTTATAAGTTTTCTTTGAATATCCATAGGCCTATCTGACTAATTAAGATTATTCTGCTTTGAACATGAACTACTCCAGAGTCTAGGAAGGATCTAAGTTAAAAGTGGGTTTTTTTCAATTCTGAACAGAACTGACCAGTCATTTTATGACGGCCAGCAAGGAAAAGGATGATTTGTGGTCCTGAACAATAACTACCGGTGCCAAAAAAATTTTTGGTTAGGCTTGAATATCAATCTAACTTTAGGATGACGTATATGGTACAGTTGCACCACAACTGTGGTGTGTACATGCAGTGAAGCCAGGTTTGAGCCAATCTTCCTACAAATAAATGGTATCAGTGGACTGACACATACTTTCTCCCTTAAGTAAATTTAAAAAAGACAATCTGTAAGAAAACTATCATGTTCATCAAAGTTTATTTAAATATCATTTAATAATTTATTGTTCCAAAAATAATCATCCCATTTCGGAAAATAAAAACCAGAGAGAGACAAAGTTAAATTAATTGTTCGAATTGTATGGGGGGAAACCCCCCCTTGGTAATACCAAGCTTTATTAAGTTGGTTTTGATGGGTGATTTGACCTTACGCTTCATGCCAAGTTTCATGGAAAACAGTAGGAAAATAAGGGAGAAGTTGATTTTTAAATATTCTCTATAATTATAACATTGGGCGCTTTCAAACAAAGTACTGTGTTTATCATGGACAGCAAATTTAACTTTTCTCTGGAATCGTTAAGTTAATCGTAGACAAATAATTGAAAATACTAATTTGTTTAGTTTTTTAAGCAGGTTTCAATGGTGCCAGTCAATTTATACTTTACTTTTATTGTTTACGCTGAAAATTTAAAAATTTGATTTTTTTGACATTTAAAAGCCCATAACTTTTGAACTGTAATTTTTACCGATATGCGGGTGGTATCAAATTATTTAGCACTCTTTGCACTACAAACTATCAAATTTTAATCAAAATGAATAGTGAATGAAATGAATATACACACATGCCAAATTTCATCTAAATCGGACCAACGGAGTAGGCTGTGGTTCTGCACCCATCCAGACACACACACACAGACAGACACACGGACATCTCGTCAAAACCCATTTTTTTGGATTCAAGGGACCCCAAAATGGATATATGCACTCTCAACTCAAATTCGAAAATGTTGACGAAAACAATACTTTCTCCTTATAGGCCTACTATGTATAAGGGGAGAAAGTAAAAAATGGTGGCAGGTGCCAATTATTTATCAATTATCCTAACTTATTTTCAGTGATGCATTGTGTTTCAGTATTTTAAGAGCTTTATTTTTAAAATTCTATTGGCGTTTCTAGCATTGCGTAGTCTCCTGTCCATGGGCCCCCCTGAGGTACATAGCCGATGTCATAACCGGTGTGAACTGGGGGTGCAGGTGGTGAGAATGCTAGTTAGGGGGTTCCCCGATGGGGTGGCACCGAAATCAACCACGGGTCGTTACTACAATCCAGCGACTACAGTCAGTACTACAGTACCTAGCGACCAACAGTGGCATATGCTACATCCCCGCTCAAGTGGCGCCTATTCCAAGGGTGGAGCAGAATAGGCCACAGGCCACTTGTGAAATCCACAATGAAACAGGGTTTGTTTTTATCATGATGTTGTAGTACCACAATCTGTTACCAGAATAATATAGACAACTATTACTCAAGTCACTTTTTTGTATGGATTTGTAAAATCTGGAACTTTGTACGAATTAGGCCTACATTTCTTTACAATTATCATTTGGAGAATTTTTGTAATATAGGCCCTACTATTTTTATTGTTGGACGTTTAAAACATTTGCTACCACAATGTTAAAAATACAATTGTAACCACAGACCGCAGCCAAAGTTTTGCGATGGGCGAGTTCTACTCCAAGCCCAGAGCTGCAGATCTGCAGTGGTTGGGCTCCTTAAAATAGACTGCTGCCACATTTACGCGGTAATGGTTCCTTGATACTAAATACGAAATTTATTCAGAACAGTCTATTTTAAAGGTTAGATCGTTTAGGCACAGTCTACAGAATTATAGCGGCGCTTACAGGTGCGCTACAGGCGTGTGGCCCTTGGTCTGTGGCTAGGACGATCACTGATGTCATTGGACAGTTAGCAACACTGACAAGTATCAACAGCCAACACCATTCACGATCTGTGACGTTGGTTACAACAAAGTTCGATATTTTGTGTGTGTGTGGGCTGAGGGAGTGGCTTGATCGCTGTGTATATGTGGCGGGTGGCTAAACAATTTTTTAATGTACAGTTGTTGTATTTATTGTACAGTGTTACATAAACAGGGACTGTGTTATAAAAAAAATACCTTACCACTCAAATATCTGGTTATGCATTCAACAAACAGATGAAGCGAAAAAGCAGAAGAAAATAACAGATTCTTTTAATATGTACAGTATTGTAAAGCCAAAATTATTATTCTTTTTAGGTTATAGTAAATACGTTTGGGATAATCTCATTAATACAACATTAACTACTATAATACTACATTACTTGTACTACATTAATACAACTGTATTAAATTTTATAACAAACTAGATGAGTCTGCTCGAATTGCATCTTTTAATATTTTTAGGAAGAAAATTTTGCAGTGGCTATCAGTCAATCATTTTTATTCGACTGACAAATTCTTAAATTGTGAGGTTGACTAAGTTTTTTAATTTAGATTTCCTTTTGTATAAAATATTTTGTCTAATTAATTGGTTTTCTTTTTGTATACAATATTTTGTCTAATTAATTTTATAAAATACTGTAATAATTGAAGATTTTTAATTGCAAATTTCTTTACAACTGAATTGTGACTATGCCTATTTCACTGTACTGTGGTCAATGGCAATAAAGCATTTGTATTTGTAATATAAAGTTAGAATTCCATTTTTTCATAAACTGTAAAATAAATTTATAAATGCTCAATATGCAATGCTGTATCATTTGATGTTCATTTCTATTTATGGTGATTTATCTACGTCACAAAAAACTACCATCCCGTGAGTTAGAAACAAAAACCTGTAATGTTTGGGAAAGTACACTTTAAAATCGTCTTAAAATGTTTTATATATATATATATATATATATATACAAATTAATATAATGTAAAAATGGATGTAATAAAATGTGGAATAAAAATGTTTTCTAAAGGTACTTGGTTGAATTATTTCAATTTCAATTATATATATATATATATATATACTATTATATTTATTTATTTATTTATATACCTATAGATACTATACGCTATCACAGGTTGTAATTTATAAATACATAACCACCAGATGGTCCGGAATTTTTTAATCCAGATAGGGGTTCGGCCCCGAGGCGTCCGAATTAGAGGGAGTCGTACTGAAAACATTCCCTTTAGACATATCCATAATCTTAGGCTACCTATTTCCCAAAGGGAAGTAAATACAATCATTTTTAATTTCGACAAGGACGTCTTGGCTCTAGGGAGGGTATTGGCTATTCGTCAGACCAAAATTCGAAAAAGATGTGATGTCATGTGGTTGACCCATGATCCATGCTATTTCCCAAGGGGGGTAGTAAATAAATTTTTTTTTCCAATAGGTAAGGTTTTCACAATAATCTTTGATTTTCCTGGATATGTGGCCCGTGTTAATAGGAGTTCTTTTAAATACATAAACATTAAATTTTTTTATTTTAATGAACCCTTATGGGAACTGTGATTGACGTAAGTTATTAGTAAATTAGTCTAAATACACAGTTCAAAGCTAAAATAATGGATCTTAAAGGAAACCTGTTGTGTAATTTACAGATCTATGTGCAAACATAGGCTAATAGAAGATAGGATTAGCAGTTGGTACGGTAATTTATTATACGTCAGTCATAGTTGAAACAAAATGTTGTAGCAAAGCACATAATGAGCAATAATGAGTTACCGGTACATACCTCCATAGAGTTGAACTATTCTAACTTGTTTGGTTGTGCCATATACATCCACAACAGCATATAATGGACCCTCTTTGTATGGAATGTCTTTTGAACAAGGCCCTTGGTCTTCCCCATTTATGATAAAATGCATTTCTGCCACATCCCCCCTTCCCCGTCCACATGGTATATACACTACTCCAATCCTGCTTCCGATGTCAGTTGGAAGGATATCTTGAGATACATCAGGAGAACCTGAGGGCCTTAAAACACTACGTGGTATAGTACCTCGAGATGTCTTCACATTATTTATGTCACCCAAAAAAAACTTTTTGTCACCTTCCGGCTTAGGTGGTATCCCAATGGGAGCCATCCCATGAGATGTCATTACTCTGGAGCCATGCTCATATACATTGTTCTGTGTCTTGGTTATTGCATAAATCCATGAAGTACTCATGTTGGTCAAATCAGGCAATGCATACTGAGGTAACATTCCTCCACATGAAGCTGCTGTTTGAGGATCCAACTGAGTTAAACCCAACCGCATATATCCACTCCAACCACGTTCATTTTTCTCTATCTCAACCAAAAATATCTCTCCAGGCATGAGGGGTTTTTCACTAAATGTTAAAGCGTTAGCAAAACTAGTTTTTCGATATGCAACAGTATTATCATCTGACAAAATAATGTTGTCCCCATGATAAGGATGAAACCGTGAAACAATTTTTTTAGAGAGTCTATCATCCATGATGGGAATATAGTCTTAGTGCGAGCTACGTGCGTAACTGAAACACTGTCTTATACTCAATATTATTACCTATTTTCAATTAACATAGTTTTATAACTAGTCTCTTCAGTGTTCAAGTGTAAATACAATTTACACCGATTAACCCACTAACCTAACCTCAACTAACACTGAAGCTCCTCACACTGACACTGACAGCTTGCTTATTTATCTGTCAGTATCACTAGATTACAGCGGATCGTATATGTATGTTTATAAAGTAAAAAAGAGTACATTGTGTCGTAATATAGTGACCACGCAGTATATAAATATGTGCGTCGTAGTATATAAACATGAGGGTAGTTTTAGGAAGGAATTATTGTAATTTTGTAAAATAAATTAAAACAGACTAAAAAAAATATATATATATCTAAAATCTGAGTTTGTATGCGTGTGTTTATAAAAGTTACAAGAGCAAGATTAGTGTGACGTAATATAGTGACTATGGAGTATATAATAAGGGTAGTTTTAGAAATGAAATTTGTAAAATAATCATCTCTATACATTATACGATAGTTCTATATCACCAACTGACCAAAGTACATATATGTACACTGCACATAGCTATTGTAGAACTAAGCATGTCTAAGTGTTTTAGCGAATTTCCCATAGGGAAGAAGCTATTACCGTAGGTGTCATGGTAAGACTTAAGCCATGTTATTTTTTCGTCTTTAGGTGCCCAGAGTCCAAAAACAATAGTCGTTAAAATTTATATATATGTATATATATATGTGTGTGTGTGTGTGTGTGTGTGTGTCTGTTAGCACGATAACTCTCGTAAAAATGGTCCGATCGAGACCAAATTTGGTAGAGACGTGTATTCCTACAAATGCTCGGACGAGTTCGTAAACCAGACATATCGGTCAATGGAAACGGGTAGTTTGGGGGAGTTTTGTACCCCAAAATGGGGTTTTTGGAATTTTTCACATGTAATTTTTAAAAATTTCCAATTTTATATTTCACCACTGGAATCAGTTTAAAAAACTACACAATTAAGTTTCTTAAAGTTTTTCTCTACCTCCAACGGTTACCGAGATATTAAAAAATCTAAACACAGTACGTTGTATTGTGGGGCTCCAATGTTAATCATATGGAGGATAGGGAAAATTAATATTTCCCATATTAATCAATATTTTTGGATAAAACTTGATATTTAGCTTAATGTGGTTGAGATCTATCCATTTATGCTTAAAACCATAGTTTATGTGTTTATCATGGCAGCAAACCTGCATACTCTTTTTCCATATTAATCATATAGGGAATAGGAAATCCTTTATTTATGGACAGATGTTGATGAAAGTTTGTATAAATGTTAAGATAAAAATTATTTATGGTAGAAATGACTACTTTCAGCGTTCCTCACGCAAACCTGCACACTTTTTCCCATGTTAATCTTATGGAGAATAGACAAATAATTCTCATGTTTATGGACAGATTTTATAAAACTTGTAATATATTATTATTATTGATTTGGAAATTCGCTGAGTACGCAGGTCTGCTGCGATGGGGGTATTTTCATTATACCTTCACTCGATCGGCATGGACTTGACTTTATAAAATATCATTCGGCTAAGAGCTTGAAATTAATGTAAACACCCTTTTACATTAAATTACCTATTTTAATGTGAACCTCCAACTGTTTGTGTTGCAACGATAATGATACAACATGACAAACTGTGTCCTAGGTACATTTTACATTCATTCCAGCCGACTGGAGGTTCAAACCCCATCATCATTCCTATCATTGGTATGGTAACTCTTCATCTACTTGAGTAAGTCTACGTTACCTACTATCTCCAGTGTCTGTTAACTTTAACCACCAGAGAAACCGATTTACTTTCAGTTAAGGAAAGTATAGAAATGTATTTCTATCTAAAATTATAGGAAGGAGTGAGCACACAATTGTTAAAGAATATCATTCAGATTTCTTTATTTTGACAGTTTATAAAAATTGTTTATGACAGAGGTCTTAAATTTTTTAAGATTTACTTATATGCCTCTTCCAATTGGGAATTTACCAATTTCAACATTTCTCCTGAAAATATTTAAAACTTTTAGAAAGAAAATTTGTGAAAAAATATTTTCTCAATTTCAATTCAAAGGCTTTATACAGATAATGTTTATAATAACGTCTTTATTGGGCAAGTGCTCATTAAAATAGTAGCTTACATAGTTTTCATTGTAACTCCTCTAGTCAAATTTAAAAAACATACACTATTAAAAAAAATAACAATGACTACTGCAAAAAAGATAACAACAATAATTTGTCCTTCGAAACCTAACGAGAGCTATATCTCTTTATTTTATTAAATGTTAATTTTCCAAGACTTTTAATGTAAGGTCTATGAAATGTTAATAAAATTGGCAGGTAGTTGATCACTTTGAAAGTAACAACCTAATCTCTAGCAGTCAGTTTGGTTTTAGATCAAACAAAGGTACACGGGTCCTGCCATTACATTATTTATGAAAAATGTATCTATAGTTTAGATTCTAAAGTCAAACGAAAATTTTTTGATATGTCAAAAGCTTTCGACACCATTTCTCACTCTATTTTAAGAATAAGAATAATTTATTTCTCTGCTGTACACTTTTTACAATAAACACTCACTATATAAACAAGGCCTTGTATATAAAACAATGCTAACAATACTTACAGAGTAGAAAACCAAAGTATATTACAGTATATTTTTTAATTACAGTAACCAAGTATATTTTGTTGGAGAAGTTAAGATATTATGGTTTTGGGCGGCAGGCAATACAAATAAATACAAATACAAATTTTATTGTCATTAGGCCAATACACAGCAATAGACAAAGTCAAAAGTACAAGATACCATCAATAACAATACATATAGCAATAACGTACAATCTCAAATACCACAGCAAAGCCTATAAGTTTTCTATCTACAATAATAATTAGACTATTTTTAAAACAATTAAAACTTTATACCCTGTATGGCCTATATTACAAGATCACAGTCAATAAAGAATTCATCTAAGTTATAAAATGGATTACACGCAAGCCACTCATGCAATTTATTCCTAAAGTTCTTAAAAGGAAGATTTCTGATGGCTACTGGTAATTTATTAAACAGCTTTAGTCCAACAACTTCATAACTTTTAATTGATTTAGACAGGCGTTGGTAGGGAATATAAATATTGCTTTTGAATCTGGTGTTGTGAGAGTGAACATTGCTAATCAGTTGAAACTCGGGTAACTTATTTTTTATGTACATCAAAACAGAAAAAATATACAGATTAATCACAGTTAAAATTTTATATTGAGAGAACAAAGGTCTACAGTGGGCTCTAAAACCAGAACCAGAAATAGCCCTCATAGCTTTTTTCTGTAGTAACAAAATTGATTCAACATGACTAGAATTGCCCCACAAAACAATACCATACAAAATAATACTTTGGAAAAATGCAAAATACGAGGATCGAACATAATTATCAGGTACACAGTTTCTCAGGTTTCTCAACAAATAAACAACCCTAGAAAGTTTACAACTAAGGTAGGCTATATGATTTTGCCACGTCAACTTACAATCAATATAAACACCAAGAAACTTAACACTATTGGAGCCATTAAATTGAAGCAGTGGATCCCTATCTCTCAGACTAAAATGCATATATTGAGTTTTATCCTCATTAAGCAGGAAACCATTAGCTCTGAACCAGTTTGATGCTTCCTCGATTGTATTTTCTGTAAGAGCATGGAGACTATTGTAATCATTACTAACATTCAAAAAGGTTGTATCATCGGCATACAGTACAACATGTGAACCCACCGCTTTTGGTAAGTCATTAATCATAACAAGAAATAAAAAAGGTCCGAGAACAGAGCCCTGCGGAACACCTGTATTAATATGTGCAATTTTTGATTTTACTTTATTGACAGTAACAATCTGTTGGCGACCCAATAAATAGGACTTCATTAATGCTAAGCTAATATTTCTAATACCATAAAAATTTAATTTACTTAAAAGCACATCATGATCCACACAGTCAAAAGCCTTGCTCAGGTCACAAAATGTAGCCCGAGCAAAGCCCCTGTCCTCAAAGACAATAGCAATAGCATCCACAGTGGACCTATTTTTCCTAAAACCATATTGAGCTGGACTTAAAATGTTGTGGTTTACAAAGTGATTATACAATTGAGAGTATATAACAGATTCAAATATCTTAGCAAACACTGGAATAATGGAAATGGGTCTGTACCCAGCAGGGGAATCTCTTTCCCCTTTTTTGAATACTGGAACTACCGGTACTCTAGACAATTAAACCCCTTCAATTAAACAATTATTTATGCAAAAAGTAAAAGGATAGAATGAATAATTTTCTTAACTAGATTACAAGATATGTCATATACATCTACACAATCTGATACTTTATAATTCTTTACAATATCAAGTACCGTCTCTGGGGTTATTTGAGTAAAATTGAAAGACTGATGCGCCTGAGAAACAGGTTCGGTGTGCTGTTTAAGTAAATCGAATGCCCTAACTGAGGGCCTAACAATCGAACTTTTAATACCACTGACTGAACTGATAAAATAATCATTAAATGCATCTGGTTTGACTGTAACCCTGTTCTTCACACTGGGTTTGGCAACATCGTTTATCATCTGCCAAGCTGTTTTACACTTATTACTTGATTTCTCAATAATAATTGAATTGTATGTCTTTTTGGCCTCAGTAATTGCTGCTTTATACTTATTTCTACACTTAACATAAGCATACTTAGAAATATCAGTCTTAAATCTATTGTGGACATCAAGCAATGACATAACTTCCATTTTCATAGCTGCAAGCTGAGGGGTATACCACTGATTTGTTGCTCTTTTACTAGTTTTTTTACGATTGGCAACTTTGACTTTACATTTTCGCAATGGGACACAGTTATCATAGGTTCTCATAAATACATAGAAAAAGTTATTAAAAATAGTGACAGCATTTGAGTTACCAAATCGATTAGGCTTATTAAGAAAATTAAGCCAGTCTTAAAAAAAATACAATTGGTTGAGTCCATTTGTCAAGTAGATTAAATAATGAAATTATTCCAACATTTTTCAAGAACATTAAAAACAAAATACAATCCTGGAATATACACTGACCACTTTTGACAAGTAATGTGGCCAGGACTACAAACACAAAAACAAAAATAATAAATTGAGTCTAGTATTTCAAAACACTTTAACTTAGCCGCTCCTTGTGGCGTCTGAAAATAATAAAATAAACATAAAATTGAAAATAGTACAAATGAACTAAAATTAAGCCACTCAAGAACATTTAACACATAGTGTTACTACTTTAAAACGTTTGACAAAAGCAAATTAGACTTAGTTTTTATTAGATTAAAAATTTAATTTTTCAAAAGAAAACAACCAGTCCCGTACTTTATAACAGAAAACCTTAGATTATTATTATCTCCTTTATGTGACGTGGCTACTTATTAACAAGGGTGAAATTTAAAAAGATATTTTTATACAATACCTAAAAACGTAAATTAATTATTCGTAGTGTCTGTTGTGCTTTGAGTTTATGTTGACTCTTTCGTAAAGAATAGATAGTTTTAAGATTAAAAATAATTTTTTAAAAGAAAACAAAGTGATATAACAGAAAATTTTTTTTATCTTTTACGTTTCTTAAAAAATGGTTTTGAACTACCCCCAATTTTTCAAAAAAGATTTGTAACTCCGCCCAACAAACTAATGCATATTGCAGTCTCGAATGAAAAAGCCACAGAGCTTTATAGAATAATTTAGTCATAAACAAAAGTTGAAAAATTTAAAAGTGAAATAATGGAAATGAAGTTTCTCTCTTCTTTTTGTAATTCTTAAAAAATGGTTTTGAACTATCCTCAATTTTTTAATAAAATATTTGTAAGTTCCGAACAAACTAATGCATATTCAGTCTCGAATGAACCAAAGCAAAGTACAGAGCTTTTAGAAGATTTATCACAAAAGTTAGAACTTTCTAATGGTTGATTTTAGTTTAAATTCTTGAACGTGTTTTTCCCAAACTAGTTTTCCATCTAAAACTAATCAAAATTGAAATCTGTTGTTCAATTATGTTACAATTACAAGTATTTACACAACAATTTAAATCATGGTATTTTACATTTAAATTCAATTCAAAACCTTTGAAATCGAAATTAACATACTTTGTTTTACTAACATTTATCTGCATTATATTTTCTGAACACCAATTTCTTAAAAGCTTCAAGTCCTGCATTATAAAATTCCATATTGTTTGAGTTGAGTTATCAGAATAAAAAAGAGCAACGTCATCAGTGAAAGCACTGGCTTCCCGTTGAGCTTAAGTTCAAGCAGATCATTCATAAAAATTAAAAACAAAGTAGTAGAGATGACACTGCCTTGAGGAACGCCTGACATGACAGCAAGGGGTGAGGTGAGACACTCTCCAACCCGCACCCTCTGGTCCCGGCCAGAGAGAAAGCTGCAGAACCACTCGAGCGCTACTCCTCTCACCCCCGCTGCCTCCAACTTAGCCAATAGTACACCGTGGTTGACCAAATCAAACGCTTTTTTAAAGTCGATAAAAAGACCGGTAGATTTCTTCCCTTGATTTAAACTATTATAGATCATATCAGTTACGTTAACAAGTGCATCTTCAGTAGACTTTCCCTTTTTAAATCCGTATTGATTGATATTGAAAAAATTTAAGTTATTAAGATACTGTACAAGCCTCTCTTTCATTAACTTCACAAGTATCTTAGAAAACACTGTCAACAAACTTATAGGTCTTAGGTTGTCTAGTTTTATTGAGGAGCCTTTTTTGAAAATTGGTACTACTACACTTGATTTTAACTTTACTGAAAAACCTGTCAAAAAACTTAAATTAATTATGTGCGCTAAACTTATTAAATATAATGATAATACCAAAAGCAGATCAAATAATTTTTTCCGATATTTATTAATATTTATAAGGCATACTAAAAGTAACTTATTACATAACTTGACTTGAAAAAGACAGACAATTTTACAGGTTAAATTGATATACTATCACAACTATCACTTATCCGTGTACTTCTATCTAACTGTAGTGAAAAAACTTTCTATATTATTATGATTCAGCAAATACGTTCTTATTAATTTACGGAAACGATTTTCATTGATTTCTTTAAAGTTGTCTGGTAATTGGTTGAAAAAGGTTGGTGCCAAAAAAGAAAAAAACTTTGTATATATGGTAAGATTTGGTTTAGGCACTGCAACATAGAATCTATTTCTAAGGTTCTCCCTAGGCCTATTGTAGTTGAGCCTGTTACCACTTTTACAATAAAAAACTCGTAAAACTTTAAAAACATATAAGTTCCTGAGAGGTAAAACATTGAGATCCTTAAATAGAGGCTCTGTATGTGCTAAACGGGGTTTTTTTGATATAAGTCTTATAAAATGTTTTTGAATAATTATTAATGGTTTCAAGGTTGAGAAATATGACTCTCCCCAGTATTGTAATGTATTTAAACTATTATAGATCATATCAGTTACGTTAACAAGTGCATCTTCAGTAGACTTTCCCTTTTTAAATCCGTATTGATTGATATTGAAAAAATTTAAGTTATTAAGATACTGTACAAGCCTCTCTTTCATTAACTTCACAAGTATCTTAGAAAACACTGTCAACAAACTTATAGGTCTTAGGTTGTCTAGTTTTATTGAGGAGCCTTTTTTGAAAATTGGTACTACTACACTTGATTTTAACTTTACTGGGAAACCTGTCAAAAAACTTAAATTAATTATGTGCGCTAAAATTGGAGAAATATATTCAGAAATACTTTTGACTTTTGATAATGTATTGATGTTATCAATACCTGATGACTTTTTGTTTTTTAAACTCTTTATAACACTCAAAACTTCAGTACTTGAAGTAGGTGTAATAAAGAAAGAATGCACTGTGTTACTAATGTTCAAAGAAAAATTATCTGTAACGTTTACTGATTGACTAGACTGTACTGAAATAAAATATTTATTGATTTCTTCCGCACACAAACAGGCTTCTGTTATGATTTCACCGTTCTCTAGTTCGACCCGATCAATACTCTTGCTTTTACGTGAACCTGTTAAATTATTTATTATTTTCCATTGTGAGCTTGAGTCCCCTTGGCAGTTTATAATTTGTTTAGAATAAAAATTATTCTTTGCTTTATTTATTTCTTGGGATAAGTATTTACAGAAAGAATCAAAGTAATGTACAAAATTCCTGTCGTAGGGCCGTTTCTTATAAGTTTTGTATAACTTTTTTTTTCTATCCAACATTTTTAATAATTTAGAGTTGATCCATGGGCTCATAGCTTTAGCTTTAGAGAGACGCGTGTTATTATTTACAACTGGTTTTTTTACATCTATTAACAGTATTACACAGTAATTTATGAAAGTTATCAAAACAATCATCAACGCAATTTAACCCATATAAAATATCCCATTCTATATTTTTTACTTTTTCCTTCAGTAGGATATAGTCTATAGAAGAGGAGGGGGTTTCTTGTAATTTATCAGTTATTTGATCAGTAGATGGGTTTGATATGTTTAAACCAAGTAAGCAACGATCCGTTAGATTTATATCAAAAACTGCATGTTTAAAAAGTGATAAACTTTTATGCCTTACAAATAAGTGATCTAAACCTGTTTTTGAGCTTAATCTAGTAGGGCAACCTACAAGTTGAGAAAAACCATAACTATTTAGCATAGCTACATAGTTTAATACTATAGATGAACCGCTCAATAGATCCAAATTGATATCACCTACGATTATTGAATTATTTGAGAATTTTGATAATTTCAAAGATAGCTCTTCGACAAAATCTTTTTCAGGATAACTATGTAGCCTATACAAACAAAACAAATCAAAAAATATATCTTTACAATTAATGTGAAGAAAAGGAGCATCTGCTGTAGTTAGAAATACATTTAAATTTGATACAGATATATGTTTATCTACATAGCAAATTACACCTCCAGATCTATACTTCATTGCAACAATAAAAACTCTCATAGCCTTCAATATTGTAAAAACCTACCTCATCACTGTTGATCCATATTTCACACAAAACTATAAAATCAATTTTACTCTTAACCTCACTAAATTCTAACAAAAAATTATTACAGTTTTTCTTAAACTCCTTATATTAGCATATATTAATTTGAACCCTCTATTATCGCTCCCAGAAACAAAAAATTCTTTCAACGAACTAAAATAGGTAAATTTATTCAAACTGTTTTGCATGTTATACAGAAACTATACAGAGAAAGAAAAAGAAAAACGAAATCAAAAGCAAAAATTCACATAATCTATTCAAGTTCGTCGATGTCCTCATAGTTGTTGATCTTTTTGACTGTATCAACTGACCTTTTGGCGAAAAACTTGCCGTCACGACACCAAGCGAACTTGTATCCGATTTCCCTGCACCTCTTCTTCAGTGTGGATAGGAGTAGTTTGTTCTCAGGAGATAGATTGTCGTTAACATAGGCAGGTTGATTCGGGAACTGCTTATTGATTTGCTAGGCTGACAATGACTTGTTCTGTCGGTATCTCGCGATCCATTCGTCTCGCAGCTTCCTTCTGTTGAACTGGATGATCAGCGAGGGCACCCTAGCTCTCTTGTAGGACGGGACGCGGTGTGCAGCGGTGATATCGTCGTCTCGAACCTCTACTCCAAGAGCCACTCCGATGTCCCTCACCAGGTCGCTAACGTTCTCATCCCTCGTTGTTGGTAGACCACTCACTTCAACGTTGCAATTTCTTGAATACTGTTCCAAGTTCCTCATTTTGATTCTAAGCTCTCATACTTCCTTACTTAGAGTCACATTTTAAGCCTTAAGATCTTCGTTTTCCCTCTTTAACTCGACAAACTGAACAGTTAGTTTTTCCATCACTTTGTTAGACTCGTCTATTTTGTCCGAAACAAACTGCACAGAAGTAGACAAAGCATTCATTTCGGTTCGAAACGAGTTAATTTCAGCAAAAACTTCTTTCTTAAATCCTTCTATCACTTGGATCAGGAAGTCTTTGGTAATAGACTCAGATGAGGTAGACGAAGATTTAACACTCCCTTGAGAGGAGACTGACTGAATTCTGCAGTTTTTGCAATTGAAGTCCTTTCCAGAACGTGTTTTCTTGCCGTCAAAATCACTCATTATACAGTCAATGTGGAATACAAAACCACATGACCCATTGCACTTAATATCAATTTCTTCTTTTGCTGAGTTTTTCCAGACGCCACAAATTGCCATTTTTTTAAGCTAGAAACACTGGATTAAAACTTGAACAAACACGCACAAGCACGTAAGTATTGCACAGGGCAGTTGACCTTGAACGCGGCACAGTGCGATAAGGAGAGCTGTTATCGGCTCAACTGACCGAGCTAGACTGATTCCAAGTAGTATGCTGTAACTGTGTTTTGTCTCCATATTTGCCTGTGAATACAGGTATTCCTCAAGGATCTATTATAGGCCCTACAATGTTCATTAGTTATATTAATGACTTACCTGTTTCTGTTAATGATAGCTTTTTACATTCTTTTATGTGCAAATGATTTAGCTGTTCAAATTATTTGTAAGAAGCATATTGAAATGGAATATCAGGTTTCAAAATGTGACTCTGTAGTTGATGATTGATTGTAGTTTATAGTCAATCGGAACTGGTAGTTTGGGGGGTTTTGTACTCAAAAATTGGGCTCTTGCGTTTTTCATGTTTAAAATTTTTTAGATTTTATCTTTCACCATTAGAATCAGCTTAAACAACTACACAATTTAGTTCCTTAAAGTTTTTCTCTATCTCCACCTGTTACCGAGATATTAAAAAATCTAAACACAGAACATTGTATTTTGAGGCTCCAATTTTGTGTGGAGGATAAGGAAAAATTAATATTTCACTTATTAACCAATATTATTGGATGAAACTTTATACTTAGCTTCATGTGGTTAAGGTTTCCATTTATGCTTTAAAATCATAGTTTATGTGTTTATCATGGCAGCAAACCTGCATACTCTTTTTCCATGTTAATCATAAGGAGAATAAGCAAACACCTTTATTTATGGGCAAATGTTGACAAAAGTTAGTATAAATATTAAAAATAAAAATGTTTGATGGTATAAATACCTACTCTCAGTGTTCCTCACAGCAGCAAACCTACACATTCTTTCCCATTTTAATCTTATGGAGAAGAGGCAAACTGCTTCATTTATGGACAGATGTTGATGAAACTTGGTATCTTGTCAAAATAAAAATTAATTGTTTATGCTAGAAACGCCTACTTTCAGTGTTCCTCAATAGGCAAATAATTCTCACGTTTATCAACAGATTTTGGCCAAACTTGATGGTATAAATACCTACTCTCAGTGTTCCTCACAGCAGCAAACCTACACATTCTTTCCCATTTTAATCTTATGGAGAAGAGGCAAACTGCTTCATTTATGGACAGATGTTGATGAAACTTGGTATCTTGTCAAAATAAAAATTAATTGTTTATGCTAGAAACGCCTACTTTCAGTGTTCCTCAATAGGCAAATAATTCTCACGTTTATCAACAGATTTTGGCCAAACTTGTCATATATTATTATATTATTGAATTGGAAATTCGCTGAGTACACAGATCTGCTGCGACGGGGGTATTTGTACATATTTTCACAATTTTAAATACCCCTGACGCAGCAGACCTGCATACTCACCGAATTTCCAAATCAATAATATGATAATAATATTATATGTCAAGTCTTATCAATATCTGTCGATAAATATATGAGTTAGTTGTTTGCCTATTCTCTATAAGATTAACATGGGAAAGAGTATGAAGGTTTGCCGCTTTGAGGAACACTGAAAGTAGGAATTTCTAGCATAAACAATTTTTATTTTGACCATTTACACCAAGTTTCATCAACATTTTTCCATAATAAAAGAGTTTACCTATTCCCCATATGATTAACATAGGAAAAGAGTATGCAGGTTAGCTGCCATGATAAACACATAAACTATGATTTTTAAGCATAAATGGATGGATCTCAAACCACATGAAGCTAAATATCAAGTTTCATCTAAAAATATTGATTGATAAGTGAATATTAATTTTTCCTTATCCCCCATAAGATTAACATTGGAGCCCCAAAATACAACGTACTGTGTTTAGATTTTCTAGATTATCTCAGCAACCGTTGAAGATAGAGAAAAACTATAAGGAACTAAATGGTTTAAGATAAAATTTAAAAACCTTTTAAATTACATATGAAAAACGGAAAAACCCCAATTTTTTAGTACAAAACCCCCCAAACTACCAGTTCTGATTGACCGATATGTCTGGATTATGAACTCGTACGAGCAAATGTAGGAATACACCTCTCTAACGAATTTGGTCTTGATCGGACCATTTTTACGAGAATTATCGTGTTAAAATATGTATACAAATTTTAACAACTATTGTTTTTGGTCTCTGGGCACCTAAAGAAGAAAAAATAACATGGTCACGGGCTTAAGTTTTGCCATGAGACCTACGGCAATAGCTTCTTCCCTATGGGAAATTCGCTAAAATCAAATTAATGTGTTATAGATGAATTGCTTTTCTTAGTTTCTAATGCCCTTACACTAATTTACACATTTTATTTCAAATATTTTTTATTATTTGAATTTAAAATAGTAAAAGGTAAGTTTATTAGGGTTTGTTTATGTTATTTTATAATGTTTATCCATTAAATCTACATGAAATCTATTTACAGCACAAATCCCAGCCTCTGATATGCAATATTTTCTCAATAGGAAAAAGTTATTTCCTGCTATGGGATTGTAGAAACTATAATAGTTCCTCAGCACTGAATCTACCTGGAACAGGACTTAAAAGGAATCAGATGAGAAATTCATTTGAAAATTCACAATGTAAATATAAGTAATTTATTTACTGAGCAATTGGAATTCTGATATAGTTGATGAAAATATAAATACAGTATTATTTGTGAAACAATATTAACACTTTACCGCAATTGACATTACATCGCTTAAAAATCAATAGTAATTGCAATTCAGTGAGCCCTTTAGCATACATAAACTCTTACCATGCATAAACAATTAAATTAAATGGACATACAACTTTAAATAACAAATATTTACAATCATCCCTTAAAAGCTTTGTTTATTATTGGCGAAATATATATGGTTGGTACGTTGACAAACTTTTATTAATCTACAAAATGCAGAATGGCAACAATATCATTTTTTTGTGGAAATGCCAATAAGAAAAGTAAATTGTAAAACTACAGTACCATTACAAAAAGCATTCCTTAATATGTTGATACATATTTTCATAATGGTTTCTACATATCACAGTTTATTTAGGAAGACTGAGACATTAATAACATCCCAGGAATTGACATCATAAACCTAGTATGTTATAGGTGCATGCTTCAATCAATAACCTTGGTACAGTAAAACCTCGTTAATCCGGACCCCATTAATACGGACTTCGCTTAATCCGGACAGCCATTGGATCGCAGTTTTAATGCGCAGAACGCTGATTAGTAGCATACGATCGTCACTGTACGACTGCGCCCGGCGATTTGAGTGTGCGTGTGCCGAGTGCAGGCGGTCACAGCGCAAGGCGTACCATAGTTACTGTCAGCCAATAGTAGCTCAGTCGCACGATTTTGTTTCTCCTGCTCGTGTCAGGCCATCAGTTGTCAGTTGCTTCACAGAGGTCAATTGCACTGCACATTTAAGTTGCATTGTTTAATTGTGAAATTAACACAAAAGAAAGGCAAATGAAGTTCAACTCCTTCTTCAAACCAGTTCAGTCACTTGAGGACGAACCTCAACCCTCATGTTCAAAGTAATTTTGTATTTTTTCGTTGTCTCATTTTTTGTATGGACGTAAATACCAAGTGTATATTTTTGTTCAAATGAATTACTGTATGTACTGTTTGTACAATATGTATTTTTATATTCAGAATATACATACTATTTAAGTTTATCTGCAAAAGGTGTTTCATTATATACAAGGGGTACCCAAAAATCACTGTGTTTCTTCGTTTACGATTATTTGTTTTAATCCGGACTTTCGTTAATCCGGACGACTTGGAGCCCCAATTAGTCCGGATTAACGAGGTTTTACTGTAGTTTCTCATTTAGAAATCTCCACCTATTTACCTTTCATTACCTAGCTTATTCCATGAAATATGTGACTCTGGAATGCACACTAAAACTAACCTAACAAAGTCACACAAATGAGTGACTACAACAAAACATAATCTTATCAGGTTCTGTGGGTAAATCTACCATAACAATGCATTTTAAACATTTGACTATTGAAAACTAATTTTCATCAGAGGTATGAATGTCATGAGCAAGCAAGTTTATCATTTAAAAACTTAATACTATTTTCCTTTTTGCCGATATTATTTGAAGTATTTGTTTATCAGTCCATTCATATTTAACCTCAAATACACACATACATCAAGGGCTATGAACCTGAATAGAAAAGCTGGTAGGCCAGTTACAAAAAAGGTGGGATATTGACACTATAGGATATCCTCGGGTATGTTACATCCAGATGTCTTGATAGGAACTATTTGAAGCTGATCTTTTCAAAGTAATTTCTTCTTCTCCTCGAAACAAAGACAACATAGTAGTTTAAAATGTTTAACAAACAAATTTATTTATGATATTTACTGTTCAGTATAATCATTGGAAAAGTAACAAATAAACACCTTAGATCTTATTGTTATCATATTTATATTAGTTATTAGGTTGTACTAACCATAATGTGAATAATATTATTTCTTTACCTTTATTTTCAGTTTTGAATTAAGTCATATTCAAATTAGATAAGACACCAACCATCTATGGTGTTTTTTCACGTGAATATATGTGAGGGTTGGTCACTTAAACAGAAATGGAGGTTATTGGTGTCTCCAAAGATGTTTTTGTTTGCCTTATTCATGGAATTAAAAACTATGTAACTGGTATCAAAGTATTTTATGTTTGGGGAAGTTTGTTTGTGACCTCTCTCTATTATTAGATTCCTTGGGTGTGATGAGTGAAATGGTTTTGATGACCTGAAGCTTAGTTACTGTACTGCCACATGCCAAGACAGCAAAGATACAAAGTTCCACAAGTATCCATCATGCCAAAAGTCAATAGTTAACATGATTTGTTATTTGTGACGGCTTTCTCCAACTTGGGGAAATGATTTTTACATTGGCTTGATGTTTGAGCTTGAAAATTAACTCATGGTATAGTTTGAATCCATAGCTGCTTTTTTATAACAGGATAATCTGACAGTAAAGGTAGTTTAAACCTTTTAGAAAACACTGGAAAGACAAATTGCACTCCTACTTCTTATACTGTAGTTGCTTCTAAAATAGGGATACTATAAAAAATAAATAGGTGATACTATGGCTCATTCTAAGGGTAGAACCATGCTTTGTAAGATTGATAAGTTATTGGCTTACTAATATTATATCAATAAAGAGGTAAAATTATAACAACAAATAAGTATTAGATGAGAAAAATTACCGGAATGTTTAACTGCGTTGTGCCTCTCCAGTTCTTCCATTGTTAGAAATAATTCTTTGCACACAGGACATTGTACACATTCAACTCTGTTTTTTCCGAATGCATTATTATATCTTTTAGATACAGCTGATACAGTCTGTAAATGGTGGTAAAAATTATTTTATTTGACACAATCAAGAATAGGATATTCTTAAACGGCTAATGAAACTTGGAGTAACTAATGTAACTGGCAGTCATAGCTATGTAGGTAGGTACAGTACTGGCCTACCACCCAAACAACCCACGTTCAATTTCCATTTATGACACATTATATGAAATTTGTATCCCAGACTGCAACCGTGTTTCGGAAGACACGTTAAGCTGTTGGTCCCAGATTCATAAGCTAGGTAATGTCAGAGGAACTATTGTATGTACCTAAGAACTGTACATTTTGTGCCAATAAAATTTCTTAGGTCTTGACACTAGACTTTGACCTGAAAGTTATTGTTTGGTAAAATAAATTAAATGTTAAATCCCATTATATATTCCTTAACCCATTGAGATCCAAAGACAGATGGTGTTCGTCTTTTTATGTTACATTAATTAATTAATTCAAAACAAATTTAAAATAAAAAACACCCGTCCCCCCTTGTAACCACTAAATATAATCAATCCCTATTCATCCTACAAATACCGTCAACTTCCACACAAGCTGGTCACTGTTTATCTAAGGTGGGCCCTCCCCCTCTATACCACACATTTGCAAGCCGAATTGGGATTGCTCATGATCAGGATTCAAACCCTAGCAGGTCCAAAAGGTTTTGATGTTTCACTCTTCAGTGATACGCCGCAACGTTCTCGGCTTCTCGGATTCGATCATAGGGGCAGCACGGAATGTAGTTTACGAAGTTCAGTTCGATGTCACTGCTTGATGGGTTAAGATAGTCGTCGAACAGAGCTGGTTGTTTTCTTGAAATGTCAGATAAAAATGAAATTCGGACCTGAATGGGTTAAACTTATGACAAGTCAAATTGCAATTAATATATAATTTAAAACTTCCGAGTAAAATATAAGTTAAAAAAGAAAATCATGGGAAAAATTGAATCAATAGAGCGGCTCCAGGTGGACTGTGAAGGAGAATTCCTCAGGACCGTCAGTGATGTAAGCAAACTGAAAAAGGGGGAAATGTGAAATTTTGGACTTACCCAATTTTAGGTAAATTTGCATGGAGGAGAGACGGCTGACCAATAATCGGAAATATTGTTCCCATGTAAACAGTAAATTAAAATCCAATTGGAAATTGCTGGAATATGCGCGATAGACAGTTGCAGGAAAGAACGTGCAAAAGTAAAAGAGAGGAGTAGTCTGGAAGTAACGGTCAATGGAACAGTATGTTGTCTGTCTATTTGGTTATCCGTCATGGTCCCGGTCCCAAGGGTGACGGTTAATCGAGCTTCTACTGTACATACATTTTTTAATGACTATTGTTTTTGATCACTAGGGACCTCAAAACGAAAAATCATCTTAGTCTCCAACTTTAGTCCCATCATGCTTCTACAATTTTTGGCCTGGCGAGGTGGCGAGCACATGGCCCGGCTCTGCTTCTGCAGAGTCGCAATAGCCCACCCAAACCTCAACACCCTTAAGGTGATGGGGCTATATTTTACAAGCCAACTTAAAGGGATGTGGGTGGTTTTGTATTATCAATCATATAATGTTGATGAATAGGCTTACACACCGGGGTTTTCCCGAAATTGCAAGGTAACCAAAATCCAAAGTTAAAAAAAATAAAAAAAAGGTTTTGATGTCTGGTGATGGATGAGAGTCGTGTGCTTGGGAGTGTGTCAAAGTATACCTTGCAATGTGTCTCGCCTAACCTTGGAGAAATGCGCCTGCCTGCCCTCTCAAGGAAATGATGAACACAGGGGCAATTCAAGCGGCAGTCTGTCGAGTAGAGTCAGCATGTGAATGGGTTTTTTAAAAACATGAAGGCGGATTGCGTGATCGAGTACCCCATGGATGGTTTGTAGTCTGTGGTAAACAACCCCTGCCTGAGCTGGTGCAATTGAGACTGGCACTCCCTCTTCACTTTGTTCAGAGTGCTGTGGGATGCTTAGTGCTTAGTGGGGACCCCTCACATGTCAGCTCCGGACCTAAGTTTTAAGGCAGCCACTGTTGTGAAATTGACAAGAGTGGGTGGCCACTGTTAGTAAGCAGCCCCGCCACGCAGAAAGCAATGTTTCAAAATTGTTGGAAGCACCTCAAGAACCTTGGGCATATTCCTGAGCCTGTCACTGCGAGTGACAGGGGACAGGTGTCCGAGGAGGTTTGGCTGGCACACGTTGGCCTCGGGTAGTGGAAAACTCAGGGGTAATTGGCGAATGCTCCAAATGGACCGGAGAAACAATCTCAAAATGATGACAATTATTATTTTTTAGTTGCAGGTATGGCGGAAAACTGTATGGCGGAACTGAAGTCAAAGTCAAAAAATAATTTATTTCCAGAAAATATAGCATTGTTAAATAATCTCTTAAATAAAAAGAAAAAAACATAGTACAATATAAGTACAATTTATAAATTAAAATTATTAGGAAATAAGCCTACATGGGCAGAATGCCTGTGCGTAGGCTTGGTCATCACAGTCAGCGAACAGTGAGTTTGGTTCTGGAAATTTGGAAAAAAGTTAAATTATGAATAGAAAATTAGAAAAAGAAATGTGTAAAAAATATATCGTAAAAATTGGTGGATTCAGAAAAAGATAACTGGTGTTCAAAACTCAGTTACTAATACTAAAATTACTAAAATTATTAAACTACGGTACTACAAATAAATATAGTACTGGAAGGGTGGCAGCAGGAGGATAAGACCACAAAGAGTGATAGTGAAGTAGGATCAGGTCCGCCTGTACTCGGCAGTGATAAGGTGTTCGGCCTCAGTGACCCCAAGAGTAATCAACCACTCTGTGACCCGTTTCTTAAAAATGTTGACTGAGTTTGAATCAAAAAGACGGATGTTATTAAAGCGAGATTTTAAATTTCTATACAGAACAACAGAAATATAGAGTGAATTTGAAGTTGAATATGATTTAGTTAAGTGTGCAGTTCTAATTCCAATATTTTGCGAGTGACGAGTCCTGTAAGAATGGTCTACAAAATCAAAGATGTTCTCTAAATTTTTGAAAATATTAATCAATAAATTCTTTATGAAAAGCTGCCTTACACTGAGTAAAGAAACTTCACGAAACAAGCATTCTGTTGGAAAACGAACTGGTTTATTAAAGCAAACTTTAATTATTAACTTTTGTAAATTGTATAACGGCTCTAAATTTGATGAATACATTCCGCCTCATACTATTATGCCAAATGAAAGTAATGATTGAACATAAGCGAAATATGCTAATCTTAACTCTTGGTCATTTAAGATTACACAAAGTTGTCTAAAAGCATAAACATACTTTCGCAATTTTGAAATTAAAAATGTAACATGCTCTTGCCACTTTAGACGATTATCAAAAACCACTCCTAAATATTTATAGGAAGTGACTCTTTCAATGGATTCGCAAGAATTATTATAGATTTTACATTATAGTCAGAATTAAAGATATAGAATATCACATTTAAGGAAAGAACATTCTGATCAAACCACAAAATTTAAAGATCAAATTTAACCTATTCTTTCCTTTCTGAAAAAATCTGCAATAAAATGATCCCATTAAGAGTTAAATTAAAATATAAAAAAAGAAAAATCCAAAAAAAAAATGCCATTAATTACCACTCTCTCAATAAATAAAAAGAAAAGCAACACCAAAAATTCTCTAGTTTATCTAACATTCAATAAAAAGCTTCTTAACAAAAAATAAAAAAATATTTAAAAAAAAATAATAAAAATAAAAAAAAAAAAACCATATTGGTTATCACTCAAATAAACAAGATATGAACTAGTTGTTCTTACTATCCGTTCTAAGAATTTAAAAACACACTTAAATAAATCATAGTCTTTAAAAAATAAATATTTCTATTTAATTTTTATAAATGAATTAAAAAAAAAACTTCTTAAAAAAAAAAATAATAAAAAAAAATCAGCCGAAACCTCAAATGACGTCATCGTATGACAATCGTACTGAGTAAATATATTTTGTTGTCTTGTAAAAATTATTAAATTATATTTTTGTTTTAACAAAAAAAAAAAAAATTTAGATGTTTTTGATTATTTGAGATTAAAACACAAATTTTATTTAATAAAAATTATTTTAATTCATTTGGCCCATGGAGGCTAAATCAAAATCTTAGATAAATCTTGCTTTCTAAATTAAGACAGATGATTGTTATGCTAATAAAATTTAAACTCACTGAGATTATTAAAAGTACCTGAGGGTAGTGCTAGACAACAAGCTTACCTACTGGGACCATATCAGTGGAGCATGCCAAAGTGACCTCGAATCTCGGTAGACTAATGGCAAAAGTCGGTGAAGCGAGACAAGGAAAGCGGAGACTACTGATGACTACAGCACAGGCGATAATACTCTATGGATTGGAGATTTGGGCTGATGCGACAAAGGTAAAGAAATACCAAACTCACATGCTTGCGGTGCACAGGCGAGGTGCTCACAGAGTTGCGTCTGCATACCGAATCGTCTCTGAGGCAGCTGTGCTGGTGATTGCGGGAGCCATTGACCAGCTAGCACAAGAAAAGAAAACTATCTGAGTGCGTAAGCCAGTGGTAGAATGAGCTGAAGCAGCTGGGCTGGCTTGTGGCAAAACAATGGCCACTTGGCAGCATCGATGGGATGAGGGGACAACCGGAAGGTGGACATGGCGCCTCATCGGGAACCTGGAACCATGGGTTTGTTGCACCCATGGGGAGGTAAACTTCTATCTCACTAAGTTCCTGACAGGGCATGGTTATTTCTGCCTGTATCTGCACCGAATGGGTAAAGTAGACTCTTCTAGCTGCAGATACTGTGAAGAAAGCGAAGATGATGTGCACCACCTTTTTTGTGTGCCGTTATTTTCAAGAAGATCGTACTGCCCTTGCAGACACAGTTGGTGGTGATCTGACCCCTGAGAACATTATGGGAAAGATTTTGCAGGGTGAAGAAAAATGAAAGGCTGTGAGTGAATTTGTGTTGTTCATTCTGCAAACGAAAAAGGGGCAGTTGCCTCGAGTAAGGCGACAGTAAGATAGTCTGATACAGAATAGAGGCCACTCTCGGTGATGGCGCAGTGAGCTTATAGCTCGGGATGATTGCAGTGGTGTGGTGCTACCACCGGGGTGGTCTGCAGGGGCCTCTGGAAACAGAGCTCCTGTGAGTGTTTTTACACTTGATCCTCTTTCGCGGAATGGAAAGAGGTTTGTGCGTTGAACATTTCCCCGGTATTGAGCCAAGACAAGGGAGATGATCCCTTTAAGGCTAAAAAAAAACAAAAAAAGAAAATGCCATCTACAGTTACAGTTTCTACCCTAAAGCAAATTTGCAAAAAAAGGGTAAGGGGTAGAGACTAAATGATTTATGAGTCTGTAATGATAATGTACTTCCTTAAACCAATCAAATTGGATCAAACCATACTTACTGAATCTAAATTTGGTAATTCACTGTCTGGAATGTCTAATTCTTCTTTAATTTCTTCGACTAGTGGTCCCTCCTATAACATAAATTTATTCATAACTAGAGTACATCCTGAGATACATGAGATACGGTATCATCATTTATGAGCTTATTCCATCCCAAAATCTTTAGGCTCAATCCCAATAATTGGGATTGAGCCCATTGACCTGTTATTCTAAGATCAATTATTGATCTCAGAATGACAGTTCAGTGATAATGAACCAAATGATTCAACAACTTACTATCTTACATTATGACTTATCTTTATTTTTGATTCCCCTCCCCTAGTATCTCTTTCACCAGAAAAATGAAATTTTGGGCCATGAACTTGAGAAGTTTAGAATTAAATAGACCAGTTTACTAAAGAAGCTATATCAAATTATTTGTAGAATTTACAATACCTGTGAATACGATTTGTAAATATACAGTGCCCTTAAGTCTTAACCTTAAATCAGCCTATTAATTTCAGGAGTAGTTTATCATCTAAGTCATTTATAAAAACAAAAAACCAAAAAGGGCCCAAAACAGAACCCCGGGAATCTCCTGAGCTAAACAATCCAACAATGGGCCAAATATTATGAAAAGTCTGGTACTTACTTTCTAGACAATTTAATGGACTATAAGACATATAAGAATCAGTCACATAAGATTAGGTATCAATAGTTCATGGTGTATGGAGTCAAAAGTCTAATAAGTCAAGTAAGTGTGGTACTAAGTCCAAATAAGTGAGTTTTCAACTCTCATAAGAGCTTTGGCCTCATCTTACGTAACCAATATAAACAACTGTTGTTTGAAATTCATGATAGCGATGGATATTTAATTATTTATTTTACAATTAATTGGATTTTTCCTATCGCTCTTGTGTTTTAAACTACACTACGTTTCTGGAGAAACTCATCCCGTTTTCAAGTAATTACCTAATAATTTAAATTAAAAAAATTGAATGTTCAAGTTACAGATATCAATTATATCATGTAGTCAATAATACTATACTTACCTATCATGCACAACATAAAACACTATATTTATGAAACAACAAAATAACACATTGCTTCGCTCCGAGCTAGCGGGGCGACACAAGATAGCGTGTGCGCAGAACAAAATATAAACAGGTAAAGTTAAATCATCATTATGCAGTATAGGATTGTTACATGAATCACTAATTTGTTGAATGACTAGTGATATCAAAAAAATTCTAAATCAACTTTTTCAAAAAGACCAATCTGCAAAATCTAGGCTGTGGTAGATTTTAATGCTCTGAACCAAACCAAATAATTTAGTTTTAAATAAAAATTAATTTTATAATAATTTTCTCATCAATCAAATATTTTACTATAATTTAAAAATTCTATAAGTACCATATACCTTAACTTTGAATTCTGTAATTCCTGTTCAATTTTATCCTTAATACTACAATAAATTTGAAGGAAGCTTCATGAATTATCTACGCCCAGTGTCAAGCTCTTTCAGAAAAGTATTAATTTCTAGGTTCATTTAAAAAGGGGCTGGAGGTATTTTAATTTCACGAACTAGATCATGCTTGTTCTATAACTTTTGCGCATTGTCACAATTTTCTTTTATAAACTTTTAATGTTTTAAACTAAGACATCATTATTTTATTGAAGAAGATATGTAGAATACTATAAAAATAATTAAAATCACTTACCTTTATTTATATTTTGTGTATTGACCAATAATTGCAGGGGTTAAAATCGATATTTTTTAATTTTCTGATTTAGTGCTTACGTGAAGCATATTATAATAAATCAAAATGAAAATTTACTACGCACAAAATGTGTCTTAATTAATTGTAATCACAGAAATATATAACACTTGACCACTTTTCCAAAGAATAAAAGTAAAAAGTTCATTTTTGGAAAATTTTTGTAGGAAAATCACACTTTTAGAGTTCATTTGTTATTGACATAGTTTTCCACAATATTACTTGTTGAAATCACCACAGATTACTTTTGATATGTACATGTCTAAGCTCTGGGGTGGGGTCTGTTAGTGTTGTTGTGTAACGCACTGTACATTGGTAATCTGTCAGACCAAAATTTGAAATGGATGTGGAGGTCATATTTAAGAACAGCTGTTTAGAGAAACTGAAAACATTCCCTTAAGACATATCCATGATCTAAGCTATTTCCCAAAGGGAAGTAAATATTTTTTTCTCTTTTTTAACTTTTTTTATTTTATCCTATACTTATTTTAAATTTGCTTGCTATAAATCTGAGGGTAGAACTTGACCACCCCACCACGTGAGTCTACTCAAAAGCTATTGCCAACTTTAATACTACACTAATTTTACTCCATTAATACTACACCTTGTAACTAATTTATGTTTGGAATAATTTTATAGAACCTGTACATTTGTAATACAGGTTTATTTTAATAATAGCTCAAAGAACCTTGTACTGTAATGAATTATCATACCTCAACAGTCATCTCAGGTATACTTCTTGATTCCCTGGAACAGACAGTCTGGTTAGTAGTGCAATCTTTAGTGTTAACGACAAGATCGTAATCTAGATATATATCAGTCAATCGAAATGGGTAGTTTGTGTGCGTTTAGAACCCCAAATTGGATTTTTTATGTTGTTTTAGGTGTAGTTTTTTAAATATTTTAATTTTTTCTCATTTTTAGCGAACTTCCTTTAAGGAAGAAGCTGCTACCGTAGGTCTCATGGCAAGACTTAAGCGTTATGGACCATGTTTTTTTTTGTATTTAGATGCCCAGAAGCCAAAAACAATAGTTGTTAAAATTTATATATATATATATATATATATATATATATATAAAACCCATAAGATTAACATGGGAAAGAGTATGTAGGTTTGCTGCTGTGAGTAACACTAAAAGTAGGCAGTTTCTTGCATAAAAAATAAAGTTTCATCCAAAAATAAAGATTGATAAGTGAGATATAAATTTTTCCTTATCCTACATAAGATTAACATTGGAGCCCCAAAATACAACGTACTGTGTTTAGATTTTTATTTTCTAATATCTCTATTAGAAAATAGAAAATAGTCAGTGCAGCATGACACATACAAAGTGATTTTGGGTCAGACCTACTCTTCCTTTTTCAATTAAATCTTTATATGTCTCACCCCAGCTATACAAGCCATACTGAATTCTGCAGTCAAGCAATATATCTTATAATATTTTTGTTTTTAATAATTGAAAATATATTAGAAATAGGAAATCTTTGACAATGACTTAATTTTTTTGAAAGTGTTTATTATTTGTGTCCTCCAAATTAAAATTTTGTTTTATTTTTAATCCTAAATATTTGAAATTATTATTATAGACTCTCGCTCATCCGGAGTAATGTGGCGGACGTCCTGTCCGGATTATGAAAAATCCGGAATATCGGGAGTAAAGCAAATATTCATAAATTTTGCCATTATGGAAAGCAGTTTAGTTAAAACACGTGCTAATACAAATGGGAGCATCTACAACAAGTTAAAACTCATCATAATAAATTAGTTGGCTACTGCACTGTATTTTACAATATCACTACTGTAAGGTATTGATAATAATGTAGCCTATACCTTTAAAAAATAAAGCAATTAACCATACTGTAAATATAAATTATTAACAGGATAGTACATCAATGAATAAACATCATAGCAGTAAAATAATTAATTACACAAGATGAACATTTAATTGTTGTATTACAACAACAAAAAATAATACTGAACAGTACTAAATAAATTCAGTACAATCAAAAATACCCCCGTCGCAGCAGACCTGCGTACTCAGCGAATTTCCAAATCAAAAATGTAATAATAATAATAACATATGACAAGTTTGGTCAAAATCTGTCGATAAGCGTGAGAATTTTTTTCCTATTCTCCATAAGATTAACATGGGAAAGAGTGTGCAGGTTTGCTGCTGTGAGGAACACTGAGAGTAGGCATTTATACCATCAAAATTTTTATTTTTAACATTTATATCAACTTTCATCAACATCTGTCGATAAATAAAGGAGTTTGGCTATTCTCCATATGATTAACATGGGAAAAGAGTATGCAGGTTTGCTGCCATGATGAACACATAAACTATGATTTTTAAGCATAAATTGATGAACCTCAAAAGCATGAAGCTAAATATAAAGTTTTATCCAAAAATATTGGTTAACATGTGAAATATTAATTTTTTCTTATCCTCCATAAGATTAACATTGGAGCCTCAAAATACAACTTACTGTGTTTAGATTTTTTAATATCTCGGTAACCGTTGGAGATAGAGAAAAACTTTAAGGAAGTTAATTGTGTAGTTTTTTAAGCTGATTTCAATGGTGAAATATTAAATTAGAAATTTTTAAAAAATACACGTGTAAAACGCAAAAAACCCCATTTTGGGGTACAATCCCCCCCAAACTACCCGTTCCCATTGACCGATATGTCTGGTTTACGAACTCGTCCGAACAATTGTAGGAATACACGTCTCTACCAAATTTGGTCTCGATCAGACCATTTTTACGAGAGTTATCGTGTTCACAGACACATATATATATATATAAAAATTTTAACGACTATTGTTTTTGGTCTCTGGGCACCTAAAGAAGAAAAAATAACATGGTCCCGGGCTTAACTCTTTCCATGAGACCTACGGTAATAGCTACTTCCCTATGGGAAATTCGCTAAAAGTAATAAAGTAAACGCAAAAAATGAAAACTTTAGTTACATACTTTTAGGATGTTAACTGTCATAAAAAACTTACAAATAATCGAGAAATTACAAACTGCAGTTACAAGCTGGACATAAATGTCTAATAAATTTATACAGTTATTAATCTTTAGGTTAAATAAATACCCCCGTCGCAGCAGACCTGCGTACTCAGCGAATTTCCAAATCAATAATATAATAATTATAATATATGACAAGTTTGGTCAAAATCTGTCGATAAACATGGGAGTTATTTGCTTATAAGATTAAAATGGGAAAGAGTAAGTAGGTTTGCTGCTGTGAGGAACACTGAAAGTATAACATCAAAAATTTTATTTTTAACATTTATACCAACTTTTATCAACATCTGTCCATAAATAAAGGAGTTTGCCTAATCTCCATATGATTAACATGGGAAAAGAGTATGCAGGTTTGCTGCCATGATAAACACATAAACTATGATATTTTAGCACAAATGTATGGATCTCAACCACATGAAGCTAAATATCAAGTTTCATCAAAAAATATTTGATAATAGGTGAAAAATTAATTTTTCCTAATCCTCCATAAGATTAACATTGGAGCCTCAAAATACAACGTACTGTGTTTAGATTTTTTAATATCTCGGTAACCGTTTGAGATAGAGAAAAACTTTAAGGAACTTAATTGTGCAGTTTTTAAAGCTGATTCTAATGGTGAAAGATAAAATTTGAAATTTTAAAAAATTACATGTGAAAAACGCAAAAAAATTTTACAAAAATTATTTGACCGATATGTCTGGTTTACGAACTCGTCCGAGCATTTGTAGGAATACACGTCTCTACCAAATTTGGTCTTGATCGGACCATTTTTACGAGAGTTATCGTGTTCACAGACACATATATATATACATATATATATATATATTTCACGACTATTGTTTTTGGACTCTGGGCACCTAAAGAAGAAAAAATAACACGGTCCCGGGCTTAAGTCTCACCATGAGACCTACGGTAATAGCTTCTTCCCTATGGGAAATTCGCTAAAAATAAATACTGTAACGTAAAAGTGACGTTACTTACATTTCAGTACAATTTATGTTTTGAAAAAGTCTTTGATCATGGCCTGCTTTACCATCTTGGCTGATTGTTTCGTCACTCCGGCGCGATTACTAATCAGGACAAGGCCGATCCGGTGGAAGATTCCTGATTCTCCAGGAAAGAGAAGTTTTCAGGGGTGCGCAAAAAGCCACTACGGCTGAAGCGCCTTTGGAGTAATCCTTCGAATGAATGAAGGCCGATCCGGATGAGTTAGAGCTCTGAGTGAGTGAAACTCTACTGTACAGAGTTTTTTTTTATAAATTATTACTTTAGGGTTTCCAAAGATGATTTTCCCAAGATGATGTTAAGAAAATGTATTTACATAAAACTATGTCAATAAGTGTACAAGAATACAATACAATATGATTCTTTGTCTAGAATGCTTATTGCTGCAAGAATGATGCTTAGCGGTTGGAGCTAGACTCTAATGTACATCTGGGTCTTCAATGCTTACCCAGCAATTCCGTTATTCCTTACAGAGTTGCACAGTTTCTTCTGCTGCTGTGTCTCATCTATTTGGTTGCTACTAGATGAGAAGTTAATTTTGTTTATTACTCCTTCTTTTGGAACTACATTAAATCTTGCATGATCTAATCTAGGCTCCTTCAGTGTTGAATGAGACTGCCTGAAAATTACTGATGCTGTAAATTATGTTTAGGTTGGCTGAGAGAATTGGTCTCAAGAGATGGATGATTTACCAAGACAAAATAAAATACCATATTGCTATATATATATATGGATTTACCAAGACAAAATACCATATTGCTATATATATATAGATGATTATATAATTCACATCTTAGGGCTGCTAATAATATTGTTATTAGTAAATTAAATTAACTAAATAAAAATATATGTAATATATATATATTAATTATCAAAGATGGACAAAGAATAAAATTAAATGAGAGTTAATTAACTTCTCTCCCACAACTTAGGGATGGATTTATACTAGGCATAACAAAATCAATACTGAAACTTGTTCACTTCAAGTGAATCTTTTCAATAAATTAATGCTAAAAGAAATGAATGAATCCAAACACTGCTGGGTCAATTGTTTCTGTCAATAGTTATGTATGTATGTTTCAATTGTCAATAGATAAATTATGTTGGTTTGTTGAAAAAGTAGGCTAGTCGGTTATCACGGTGCTACCCACACTGGCAATTACAGTGGTGGATAGAAAATACATTGTCACAGCAGACCTGTATTTTCAGTGAATTCCATACTTTCAATGGAAGCACCATCTCTCACCTTCCTTATCTATAACCAGCCCTTTCTAAACCATTTAATAGAATTCCATGAGATTTTGAAAATGCCACCACCTGCTACTGGGTCAACATAAAGAATTTCAGTTTCCATAATCAATTATATTTTAATAATGTCCTTAAAATGTAGTATATAGTAACGCGATGGGGCTTTACATTTTGAAATTTTGTTGCCTCAAAAACACCCATTTTGGGGGCAGATGAAAAACAGTAATACACACCGAAAATATTTTTTTCACTACTTTTTAAGTGTACTATGTTTGACAACTTCACTTAACTGTTTCAAAAGTTATGAGGGGTACTTTTAACTTTCAACTTTTAACTAAATCTGTATATCTCAGCGAACCGTTTGACATAGAGCAAAGATTCAAATGATTAAATTGTTTGTTTTTTCAGCTATTTCTTGCCATGCAGTTAAAAAAATGTTGAAAAAATAAATAAATCCCAAGATTTTTAAAATGTAACAAGTTTCTTCTTTAACCCTCCAGCTGCCCATCATTTCACTCTGGAATACCACCTCATAAAAAATCTAAAAATAGCCATTTTGTTTGAAATTTCATAACAAATAGAATATATATTCTTATATAGCTATATCAAAATAAATAACAAGTACCCATGTTCAAAAACCTTTATACTTACACAAAACCCTTTCTCCCTAGTCCAGGGTCTTTGAGAGTAATCACCCAATTAATTATAAAAACATTTTAAAGAATGACATTAGGCCTACATATATTTATAACACTAAATATAAGGATAAAGGTGTTATGAATAATTCATATGTTATTATCCTTGTTCACCTTTATTATGTTATTAATGTTATAATGTTAATGTTATTAATAATTAACAAATTATTATGTTATTATGGCCTATATATCTTTGAGTTAGTTAAAAATAAGTAAAGTAAGTAAAAATTAATTTATTAATAATTTAATATTAACAAACCTTTATATTCATTTTATTAATTTTTTCAGTAACCTCAACTCTTATACGGACTATATTTTTTGTATCTTTCTTGACTTTTTTGTAAATCTGTAGTCAGTCTACTCTGTTAGTTTTTTAAGTACAGCTTGAAAAATGTAAAAGTGACACCATTCATGTATACCTTGTATACAACTGAATAAAGACGTTTTGTATCTTGTATTATGTATGACACACTTTATATTTGCAAAGTTGAATTGATTATATTAGATCATTGAAATGTCAACCATACTACAATGTAGGTATTTTAAGCCAAGTACGAATGAGGATTGAGTGTAAGATGATTGTGGCGCGATCTTGTAGTCTTTTTACTGACTAAGGCTGACATGTTCCTTAGACAGGACTATTAAATGATCCAAACAGTTGATGGCAACTAATGGACATACAGCTTAACGTGGAATCCAAACCACGGCTTCCGAATTACAAATTGGTCTAATTATGAAGATGGTCTTTGCGAATTAATGTAGTATTCAATAGTGTGGATGTTAATCCACACACTACTGCATTGAGGCTATTGTAATTTTTTATGTTTTATAAATAAATGTTTTTTCCATTGTATTTTATTATAAAGATTTATGTAATTGACGAGGCACCAGTTACTGCTATAAGCACCTAATGTAACATTTATTTGTGTCAATAAACTGATTTGATTTGACTACATCCACCAAATAGCTTGTGTATGCACGAGTAGTTGGAATTTTATATCTCTATTTTGTTCAACTGGCCAACAACTTACTTCATTGATACAAAGAAATAGGTTTTTTTTTGTATACTCATTGATGATGACAATGACACAACCTGCCACGCAACATTGTAGACCGTCCAAATAGTATTGTGGGATTGATATGTGCGCCTGATAACATTTCGCTTGGTCACTAATACATCACATGACAGCCCTGCAAACCTGAATAATTGGCTAACTCTATATCCAACAGAAGTAAAATGTGGAATAACGGGTACCAGATAGAAGATTGGGCGGATATGATTCACCGAGTTGTGGTGACCTGAACATAGGGGGTTTGACTTTAATAAGAGGTCTGTTGAGAAAACTTGTTATATAGAGCTAAAGAGTTAATTTGTTGATTTATCAAGGTTTAAGTTTTCGAGATTCGTCTGTACACTATCTTCAATACTTGATACTTGATACTTGATAAAATCTAGGGGAAAGATTGCACCGCGACCTATGAGATCTATTGTGCCCCCCAGACTAGTCTCTAGTTCTTGCCTAGAGAACCCCCTCTAGTCCTATCTTCAATCTTCTTCAACTATCTTCAATAAACCTTGGCTGTTTTAAAATTATATCATTATTCAATACATAGAGTTAATATTATGCCTTTTAAAAAATATTCAAATGTCAGGTATCATTTATTAAATTTTTAGAATATTAAATGATTACCGATCATGTTTGACTCCACTCTTCCGTTTCTTCAACAGCTGATAACGCTCCATTTCATATTGTGTTGTTTCATTCATGGTGTGAGAAATAAACTTTTCTTGGAGTTGATTCGATTTATCTATGGGCAGTCGTTTCAACAAAGATACAAGGTAGTTTTTAAATGTTACTAAAACATCTTCATGTCCACTTGATGGGAAATCCAAGTTGTTTGTTGCATCATCCTTTCTGAAATTACAAAAATGAAAAAAACCACATTATCATATATCCAATATTCAATAAAAGTATAATTAAATAAGTTAAATTAAAAACTACATAACAAATTACACGAAAATGCAATAATCCAATAATTTACTACCCCAAAGCTACCTCATTGATATATCAGGATTTTGAAAAATGACATATAGACAGGCAATTTTCGTTTATGACTGCAATTATTTATGATGATCAGAAAACCCCAGCTCTAGATGAAAAACCATTAAAACATAAATATTTAAAATTGGTTGAAAACTATAAGCATGCAGTGGCTATTATACCAACTTCTGGCATCAGGGTGGCAACACCTCCTCATCTTTGTCATCTGGTGTTGAAGAAGCTCATAGAAAGCTAGCTTATTTCTCCCCCTGCCAGTCTGTGTTCTGTGGTATTACAGTAGTTCTATAGTCCCTCAGTAGGAAATAAGGGTAATATAGGATGGCTATTTCGTATATCACCAGGCTAAAAATATACCCCTCATAATCTTTCTATTGTAAATTCTGGTCATATTAATTTGTCAATAAATTATTGGCATTGTTATTATTATCTAGGAACAAGAGAGCAATTATTACAATTAGAACAAATTATATATTTAGATAATACTTCTCTAAGAACTAAACATAATATTCTTCACCTTTCATATTTTATATACACACATTTTTTCTCTACAAGCCAGTGAGGCCTTACGGGTGTCTTGCTAGCCTAGGGGTTATCGTCCTGGACTTCTGTGCAAAAGTTCAAAGATTCAAATTCCAGGATGACCATTTGAGTTTTGACCGCTTTCCCCAAAAACAGTGTATACATGAAATTCAAAACTTCTTTATTTGTTTCATGAACAGCAATACAATAAATAGCGTCACAGTTTTCCTTAAATCTAACTCAGTACAATGCATTCATATTGTTCAGGTTTTATTAGCAGTTATGCAGCATCGGCATTCACATTGGATAAATCGTACAACTCTTCAAAAGAGTAAAAAGCATTTCTGATTTTAAAAACCCTTCGAGTTCACTTTTGAACTTGTTTTGATTTTCTATATTCAATATATTTTTTGGAATATGTTACAAAAATACACCGGCATAAATTGGTTTCTTTTTAAATAGCCCAGAGTTATGAAGAGGTTAGACTTTTTTACTTCTGGTGTTGTAGCTATGTATGTCGTCACGTATTGTAAAATTGGCTTTATTAGTTGTGACATATATAATACACTCAACAATAAACAAACTGTACAGTTAAAATATTTTGGTTAATAAAATGATTTTTTACAGATTCATCAGACTTGAGATTTATGATGGCTCTTATTTGACTAATTAAAATTTTTTTAAGGTTTTGTTAGGTTGTACCTTCATGCACGCAGACTCCATAAGATATAAGGGACTGTATATAAGTATAAAAAATCTTTTTAGGACTGTAAAATTACAAAGATAATGTTATCTTTTCAAGGCGTAAATTCCTGAGTTTATTTTTGCTAAAAGATGGTCAAAATGCAAGTCCCAACTAAGATGGTTATCAATATAAATTCCCAAAAATTTGGATTTATCTACCTTTTCAACTCATTATCTCCAATAAAAATATTAAAATCATTATTGTTTCGGTTTTGTTTTGTAATAAAGTATATGTAATTAGTTTTCTATGAGTTTACCTAATTCTATGAATGAATTTATTTCCATTTCCAAGTTAGTCTTTCCAGACATAATAAGATATAAGTTGTAGCTTATAGTATAAGTTTATTTTTTACGTCTTTAAGTTTACTAAGACATTTTGGCATATCCATAATGTAAAAAATAAATAATAAAGGTCTAAGTATTTACCCTTGTGGTACCCCCTGCCTGATGCATTGTGAATTTGATCGATATTTTATAGCTTGGTTTTTTCTTTCGTTTTAGATATTTCTACATATTGACTTCTATTTATAAAGTAACTTTCAAACCAAATTAGATATGAGTTTTTACACCTATACTACTTAATTTATCAATAATTTTTCTATGAGATATGCTGTCAAAGGCTTTAGACAGATCCATAAAAATTCTGGTTACTATATATTTTTATCCATTGATTCAATTAAACATAAATTCGTTATATCAAGGTTTTGACAGATTGTAGAGTAGGTTTGATGGTTCTATACGAGTTACCGACATCTGGGAAATAGTTTATCAAAAAGTGTAATGATAAAACTCTGTTGTAAGTAAATGGAGAATAAAATAAATAGTCTCATCCTTGATACAAAATAAAATACTTTATTTTTTAAAGTACAGTATAAAAGAAGAATTAAAATCAATTACGTAGTATTTTGTTATGACAATAATGTACAAATATTAAAAAAACTACAGTATGTAATAATAAAATAAAAAAAGGCTTAATCCTTAAAAATAGTAACACTGCATATCATTTAAAACAACGATAATAAAAAAAAACTCTGAGTATACAAATCAAATATAGTTCTGAAAATTTATTTTTAGTACAGTATATGTTTAAAAAATTAACACCACAGCAGACGCAATGAACTGAATAATTCATTACAGTCACACTGTAAACATCCTCCTCATGTTTATCATTGTAAATTTGTTCCGTTTTATATCAAAGTAGAGATCATTCGTTTTTAAAAAAATTTATATTTTTTTATTAAGAAAATCGTTATAGAGGTTAATTTTTTTTCTGGACCATTCGTTAAATGGGTTTTACAATACTTATCGTTATATAGAGTAAATTAGCATTGAGTCTTATAATATAAAAAAACGTTATATCAAAATTCGTTATCATTTAATCAATTATGTATTTTATCCATTGATTCAATTAATGATTCAACAAAAGTGATTAGAGCGGTATTGACAGATTGGTTTTGTCTAATACCGTGTTGTTCTGGGCAAAAGAGATTATTATCACTCAAATAATTTACCAATCTTAAATACATGGCTTTAAAAAAAGTGTTTGATATCAAAGGTGAAAGAGAAATAGGACAATAGTTATTAATTTCTGGGTCATCGCCCTTTTTCAAAATAATGAAATACTGATTTATTCCTTCAATAATGGACACACATAAAACACATGTAAACTTAGGAACTATTACAGACGTATTGCCAATATTAGGTCAGTAATGTTCTAAACAACTTGATAATGAAATAAAAACAGTCTAGAGTTTGGATGGCACCACTTCATTGGTCACTGATAAGGCATTGTGCTCCACAGCATCTGCATATCCATGATACTGAACATGAGGTTTAAGTGACTTACACAGGACATTAGTAGCAACTTTAGGAGGACCCAGCAAATAATCATACATTATATCTCCATCAGAAACCTTTAGTCACTGCAAATTTTACATCATGAGTAGCTAAACATGTACTGTATAAAAAAAATTTATTTTTTTTAATACAGTACAGGTCATTTTTTGTGACCCATGTGGGACTATATGTGTGGTATGATTGTACTTAGCTATAGTAAACACCCCTATAATGGAAAAAATACAAAAACGCTTTCCTTTTGTGTATTCATATCCGTATTAATTTTCAGTCCATGTAGTTTTATACACTGCGGTGTACTGCTTCATTCGTATTAATTAACAATCAGCTTTTTTACCCGTTTATTTTACTATAAAATTTGTATGTAGGACACACACCTATTTGATGTATATCCTTTTGTATTAACCCAACAACTGGTGACCATTACACGCCGAGAAAAAGTTATTTACATGCTTTTATTTCGTGCCGAAAGTTCACGCTCTGGCCGCCATCTTTCCTACCGCAGCCACCATCGTATGATACCGCCTCCCCCGCAGATTACCTACCCTACCAAATGCACCGATACGCATGTGCCGCATACCTACTTGTCTTTAATTATTGATTTATGATTGCAGTGGAAACCTGTTTTGCTTCTTTTACTATTGTAGGGTTAAGGAAGGGGCAAGTTTTGTAATTTTTTTTTATACCAATTATTAAAAGAAGAGTTGCACAGTAATTTTATCATTCAGATAAGGCTAAAACACCCACCAGATGTGGGGTTAATCTTGCGTTAACTCTTAACCCTTTAACTAAAGCCTTATTAACTTATTATGGAAGGTCATCTGTCATTACATACAGTATTCATTGTTATTGAGGGTAGATTTGCCATATACATATACTCTGTTTCAACACCTTGTTTAAGAATCATAGTTGTATGTAATCTACATTGCTCTCTGGCATTGCCAATCATTTTTCTCACTAATTAATATTATTTTCTGAGAAAAATAAATGCATACCGATCATGATTAACTCCATTCTTCCGTTTCCTAGGCAGCTGATTACAATCCGTTTCATTATGTGTTGTTATGTTCATGGTTTCAGAAATAAACTTTAATTGAAGTTGATTGGACCTATCCATAGGCAATCGTTTCAACAAAGATACGAGGTAGTTCCCAAATGTTACCAAAATTTCATCAAGTCTACTTGATGGGCAATCGAAGCTGTTAGATGATTCATCATATCTTTCAGCTAAAGAAGGCTCTGCAGGAGTGAAATACTCATCCTCCCTGAAATTTCAACAAAATGATATTATTCACAAACTTAATACTTGGTATCTCACATACTACGTAATGGATATGAAATATAAGTAACAAACCTTCTAAGTTCTATTCATTGTCTCTAAATGATTATCTAATTATAATACCTGGTGACCGAGCTTTGCTTGTATGGACACATAATATATAATAATAAATATAATATATAAATAATAAGACATGTACTATACGAGTTAATTAGAAAAATTAAAACACATTTATTATTATTATTATTTTTATCAACTGATTTTGTTAGAAATGGAATGAGGATTGAAAAGCAAAAGATGTATTTTTAATTTACACCAATCACTTGGTTTGTTACAGTGGCTTCAAGCAATACAATGAATACATTTTCTATCAAAACACAGAAGATTTTGGAAATACTTTTTTCTGCTTTTATTTTGCACAGTTATTTAACCCTTTAGTTTTTACTAGTTAAAATTAAAATTGTTTACTAATTTGATACATTTTCATCTATTACATACACAAAATAAATATGTAAGCAAAACCTCCATTCACATCTTAATAAGAGCATATTGTTAGTCATCTTCACTCATCAACTGTCAAACGGTTATAAACAGATGTTTTGATTTGTATACTTGATACTTGATAAAATCTAGGGGAAAGATTGCACCGCGACCTATGAGATCTATTGTGCCCCCCAGACTAGTCTCTAGTTCTTGCCTAGAGAACCCCCTCTAGTCCTAATGCCTTAATAAAGTTTAGTATAACGAGGGGTTCTAACTTTGGAAAATCCTCCACCGCCACCTGGTGTGTTCCCAAGCTTCTGGCTCTCTTCTGACCTATCGCGTCACACTCAGCCAATAGGTGTCTAGGTGTTTCCTCCCCAGATTGGCAGAAGCGGCATTCACCCTCTTGGACAATGCCCATCTTGCTCAGATGACCCCTGAGCCTACAGTGTCCGGTTAGAAATCCCGTCAGTTTGATTTGTATTGTTTAAATTTGATTCTCAATAAGAGTAATGTTAATTTTTTAGATTTTAAACTTAATATTACAAGAAAACCGGAATTTTCCGAGACATTAGACCTATCTAGAACTTATTTTTTACTCAGAAATTAGTTTCCAAAAATTTCCAGAACTTTCTCAGAAATTTCCAAAATTTAATAATGACCTCAAGCTGGTGAATAATTATTTTAGTAATAAAAACTTGTTACTCAATATTGACGTGAACTTGTTACTCCTCATAAATGGAGGAGAGGGGATGAAGCTTGTTGAATGAACGCGTGCTCATTTCGGCTACGCAGTTTTTGCTTTTTTTATACAGTTTTATTGCCATATTTCGCTGTGTAATTTGTACCCACGGATAGATGACAAACTCCTCAATCCTAAAATAAACTCCAATTTCAGGAACATTGAGCCATTTAATTTCGATCAACGAAAAACTGTTAATGTTCCGGTCTCCGCCGCTTCTGCGTTCCAGTGTAAAGGTTAAACCAGTGCCGTTGTCCAACTCCCACGCGTATAAGTTTAAAGTCGAGCGTTCACTATCTGCTCCGTCATCGACGAACGACACTGCAGCGATGTCCAAGACTGACGTCATTGACCCTGCCTTCATTGAGACCTGCGTCACCAACTACCTCGCAGGCGGCAGTGTGCTTGACGCCCTCGTCACTAGGCTGGCTGACAAGATGAAGGAGGTGGTAGAAACAGCTGTGCGAGCCACCATGACAGCCGCTAACGAAGAGCTGGTCAGTCTTCGCAGCGAGGTGACAAAACTGTCGGACAAGCTTCAGGAAGTGGAGGAGAGGCTGGATGAGAGAACGGACGATCTCGAACAGTATCAGAGGTGAAACAACATCAGGATATTCGGCATCGAGGAGACTGCGGGCGAGGACACGGACGAGCTGGTCATGCGAGTGTGCACGGAGAACCTGTCGGTGACGCTTACCGAGACTGTAGAGTCGGGAAACAGCCCGGACCATCACCTGACGGGCGAAGACGACATAGGCCTATCATCGTCCGCTTCACGAGCTACCAGGACCGTCGACGGGTGTTTGACGCAAAGAAGAACCTCAAAGGGACTGAAATCGTCATCAAAGAGGACCTGACGGCACGACGATTGGAGGTGCTCCAGAAGGCGGCGTCAATTCACGGACCAAGGAACACATGGACCCGAGATGGCAGGGTGATGTGGGTGAACCGTGCAGGCAACAGAGGCGTCGCAACCCGGCGGACATGACACCTTCGCGCGACTCGGCTGTCCAGACCAAGTAAAAACACATCTATGTAAATATTTATTTACATTTATAAATTACTAAGCTTTTAATATTTTATTTTTTCTAATTTTTCATTTCTTTATTATTAATACCATTTTATTTTATTTATAATATAATTATTTTATACATTATTATTATTTTTTATTTATTTATTTATTTACAATCATCTGTTTTCGCCCTTACATGCAAATAAAATTGCTTGGGCATTAGATTTGTCAATTGATACAATAATACATTTCCTTAAGCTAAGAGATACATAACTGCTCTAACTGAAGATGAAAAAAGGCAGTTCAAGTCTGTTACCGTCTATTTGTGTACTCGGAGCCATTCAATCTGTATTCAAGTACTCATTGAGGCTGTAACAACACTTCCGAAGAAGGTACTCAGCAGCTAACTTTTTGAACTTGCTGAGACAGGGCCGATCCTTAATGTGAGTGGGGCAATTATTGTAAATTTTTAAACAGAAATATGATGGTGAGTTTTCGAAGAAAGTTGTTTTGTGGATAGGGTATTGCAAAACTGCTGCATTTCTAGTGGAATATTGATGATGATGATTATTAGAAAAAAATCTGTGAAGGTTTGATTTAACAAATAGTAGACACTGAAGAATAAAGAGAGATGGAAGTGGAAGAATATGAAGATCCCTAAATTTTTGCCTACAAGAATCTCTAGGATCTGAACCGGAAAGCAGTCTGATGGCTCTTTTCTGCATCTCAAAAACTTTGATTGCCTCGGCTGAATTTCCCCAGAACAATAGACCATAAGAAATTAGAGAATGGAAATAAGCAAAATATACCTGCCTTTGGACCTTGAAATCCACAGATTGAGAAATGGAAAGCAGAGCATAGTAGGCTTTACTCAGCCGAGGAAGAAGAGACTCAACGTGATGATGCCATGAAAAAGTAGAGTCAATTTCAAGGCCCAAAAATCTGGTAGAGACAACCGCATTGAAGTGAGCAGGAAGATAAGAATCGTCTGATTGAGGATTTCTACTGTGATTGATGTGGAAGTTAATAAATTGAGTTTTGGTTTGATTCAATTTGAGGCCATTTGCATCACACCAAGAGTCTATTTTGTCTAGAGTATTAATCAGATTCTGGGATAGCTCAAATTGGTTGAAGCTGGATGAGACAACGGAGGTGTCATCTGCATACATCAAGATCTGTGCATTGGATGTTAGGTTTGGAAGGTCATTGCAATATACAAGAAAAAGAAGGGGACCCAGGATGGAGCCTTGAGGGACTCCCGAAACCACTTTACTAAAGCCACTTTGTGCTCCTGAATTCACCATCACCTTCTGTTCTCTACCTGTCAGGAAAGACTGCAGCCAGCTCAAAGCAGTTCCAGCTACGCCACAGCACCCAAGCTTCTCAATGAGGATCTCAAAGTTGACAGAATCGAACGCCTTGGATAGGTCACAGAATGCCCCAACAGTAAACTGCGACCCATCCACGGCATTAGCAATCCGATCCACAAACTCAAAAATTATATGTGCTGTGCTTTTACCCTTTCAAAACCCATATTGAAAACATGATTTATTTCATCTATTTCGTTCTCGTTCATTTTAATTTAAATATTGGGATTTATTGAATCAAAGGTAAACGCCAATTTATATTCATTTATTTTTTGTTTTGTTCACAAGAATAATTTAAGTTATGGAAGCAATGTATCTATACTAATTATTATTATATGTCTGTATATTTCATGATTTTTTAAATTTATATTATTTTGTTAGGAGCCGAATTATGTGTTTATTTAAATAGATTTTAATAATGTTGGAATCAACAACAAATAATGTTAGGCATGATTATTTATCGTTTGTTACAAGCTTTTATGTCCGTGGAATGTATGTGTGTATGAGTGAGCCTGCTACAGCTACGCCGGTGCGCGTTCTCGGTGCCATGCGGCTGGTCGGTGCCGCAGGTCCAGGACAGCGGGCCTGCACAGCGCCACCTCAGCCAACCCCCTTCCCCCGCCAACTGATAATGCAACAATCCTCTCTGACAACCTCGCTTCTTTTTCTAAACAATTTAAAGCCGCTCATATTAATGTTCAGTCACTCAGTAAACATATTGACGAAGTCAGAGCAATTTTTCGGCCTCAAAATTTTGAAATTATTACTCTTTCAGAAAAATGGTTAAAACCTAGTATTTCGTCCGAACTTGTTACACTGCCTGGCTATTCAATTATTATAAATGACCGTTTGGGCAAGACTGGAGGTGGGGCGCCGCCTATGTTAAGGAAGGGTTGCAAGCTAGGCAGTTGTATTTATCTCCGGGTGAGTACTCGGCAAAACCTGAATTCATTTTTCTTGAAATTGGCTTGTCTGTCTCGGATGTCATTCTTGTAGGGATTTGTTATCGCCCTCCTGGGGTCGGACATCTGGCAGACTTTGAAAACATGCTCTTGCGCCTCATGCCAGGCTATAGTCGTGTCTTGATTATGGGCGACTTCAACTGTGACTTACTTAGACCGGAACGTTTCGATTGCCGCCAACTGACAAACATGTTTGAATCATGCAACATGACAATACTTCCACTGGATCCAACACATCACATTGGTGAAGCCGAAACCTTGTTAGACCTTATTATTATTAGTGATCCTCAAATTTCTCTTCAACGGGCAACTTCCAGTACCCGCTATTTCCCATCATGATCTTATTTACTTTGCCCTTACTGCGAGAGCTCCAAAAATTAAGCAGAAAATCATCAAGTACAGAAATTTCCGCAATTTTAATGAAATGGAATTTTTATCTAATGTCCATTCAATACCGTTCATTTTAAAGTCAGTGAATTGAATGAAACCATCACTCAAACTAATCACGACATTGACAAGATTGTTCTTTGGGCGGCCAAAAATGGTCTCAGACTAAATCCTGACAAAACTAAACCAATCATCCTTGGACACTCACGCTTACTTCACAAAATTGAAACAACAACACCGCCCCCAGGATAACTGTTAACGGGACAACTATACCTTACTGTGACAAAGTAAAAAGCCTGGGGTTGACTATTTGCAAAACACTAGACTGGACAGACACAGGAGAATACTTGTAAAAAGGTGTTCGCTGCTGTCCACACTCTGAAAAAAATGCAGCGAATTTTACCATTTCACATTAGACTTCTTCTAATAAAATCACTTGTCTTTCCACATTTCAGTTACTGCAACTCTGTAATTAATGACATGACTGTAGTCTTGCAAACAAAATTACAACGTACTCAAAATTATTGCATTCGTTTTCTGTTCAATCTTCGCCGAGACGATCGTGTCACACCTTATTACATCCAATCTTCTCTTTTAAAGCTCTCTGAATTAAGGGAGATGTGAATCGTCCAAATTACTCATTCTGTTGTCAATCTTGGATTTCCGCGTTATCTGGGTGCAAATTTTGAATAAATGGGTGGGGGAGGTGCAAGAAACACCCGCTCTGGCTCTGGCGCGTGTGTTAGGCCTGGGTGTAGCGGGCAAAGGATGATTGTGTGAGTGTGTGTTATTAGTATTTTAGTTTCTGTTAATATTTTATTTTTTTTTAAGTTTATAAATAAATTTTTCTTTTAGTTTACTTTAAACCTAATGTTATTTTATTTTATATTTAATTATTATTACTGACATTAATGTTATTATTATATTAATTGAGGTTAATTGTAAGAGAGGACCATGTGGTCCTAAATTCGCCTCAAAATAAAGAAGTATTTTAATTCATTCATTCATTCATTGACAAAACAAATATTGTTACCTTTTGCACAAATCAAAATAGGAATAAATCTAGTCCAGATATTACAGTTGAAATTTAAAAATTTCTGAAATTAAGGATACAAAATGTTTAATATTGGATGAAAACTTATCTTGGAATAAATCACATTTTAAATTTAAAAAAGAAAATCTCTTCTAGTTTGTTTGTTTTAAAAACTATGTCAAGGTATTGCTCAGTTCCAGTATTAAAAATTATTTATTTTCACACATTCATTTTCATAATATATATTTTGGTGTTGCACTTTATGGGGCCACAAGTATTCAAACAGCATTCTCCATCTTCAAAAGAGAGCAATTAGAAAAATGATGAATCTAGAGAGCCATCGGTCAGCAAAGGAATATTTTTCTGAACTTCGTATCTTAACTGTACACAGTACACTGTACTGTACACAGTATGAATATTCTTGAAACAGTAATGTTAGCAAGGAAATATGGTGACAGGTTCTCTGCAATAGGTTAAAATCATCATTAATAAATAAATAAATCATCAACACCCACAATAAAAACCAGTAGGTAATACCATTGATTTTATAACTACGTAGTATATTCGAAGTATATTCATACTTACGAAGTATGTATATTCAATGGTAATACTGTACCTAAACATTCATTGGAGTTTTATCGTAAAAAATTGTGCATAGTTGATATAAAATTCAGCACACAGATACCTAGTAATATTTTGTCATTTAAAAAGGATTCGGTTAAAAAAAAAAACATTTTAAAAATCTTTTGATAAAAAAAGCTTTTTACAAATTTGAAGAGTTAGGGGAAAGTGTCTCATAATACTCTATTAAGTTTCAATATTGTGTTTTTACAGTAGCTTAGATACAGGGGGGGATAAGGGAGATATATCCCCCCCCCATAACGATCACCTTTACTAATAATTTCAAAACAAAAATATCCTGAAAAACAAAAATACCGCCACGCAATAAAAAATAATATAAAAAAGCAGTGTGTTGATGTTACTGTATATTGAACGTCGAAATACAGTTTACGAGAGTATTCGAATTAAGAGATCTTCCCCGACTGGTCTCCCAGTCATCGCTACCGCCATCAAGATCACTCAGCCGCAAAATCTTATAACTTATACTGTAGGTCTACCCAAACAGTTGAGATCTTTAGGTTTGTGATGTATGACGTATTAGGCCTATCTCATATATTTTCCGTACCCTCTATGTTTTGTGTTCGGCATTTGTGTGTTTTGTCTACTTTTCACTTGTTTCATTATAATAAACAGCATAAATACAAAAAAGTAATGTAAATCGCATCTAAAAGAAACCCAAAAAGTGATTAATTAAAGTTACGGTGACTTTGATCGTGTCGAGACAGCACTAGATCATTGTGGTATTGGTAACGATAGGAAAAAAGTGTTTGTACAGCTTGCCCAGAGACAGCAAGAATAAATTGTCTTTAGTCAAAATTTTAGTTCCAAGAAGTAATAAAGCATTGAAAACTATCTATTTTACATAAATTAAATACTGTACACAAGAATGATATTAAGAAAATATTTAATATTTTGAAAATGTTACCGATGCTATAAAATAAACCTTTTAACTACATGTCATTGTTATTTCGTCTGTTTGTATAAAATTGAGTTAGGGATCTTTGGAAAAAAAAATTTTATCATGATTAATTTTTTCATGTAGCTGATTTAGAAATTTAGAAACATTGAAATAAAACATTAACAGGTACCCCCGTCGCAGCAGACCTGCTCACTCAGTAAATTTCCAAATCAATAATATGACAATAAATACATGTGCCATACCAATCAATCAATACCTGTTGATAAATTAGAGTATTTGCCTATTCTCTGAAACATTAACATGGGAAAGAGTATGCAGGTTTGCTGCATTGAGGAACAGTAAAAGTAGGCATTTTTACCACAAACTATTTTTTAATCTGACCATATATCATTATCTGCACATAAATAAAGGAGTTTGCCTATTCTCCATAAGATTAACATGGGAGAGAGTATGTAGGTTTGCTGATGTGAGGAACACATAAAATATGATTTTTTTTAGCATTAACGTATGGATCCCAACTACATGGAAGCTATATACAAAGTTCCATCCAAAACTATTGATTTATAAGGGAAATATTAATTTTTCCTTATCCTCCATAAGATTAGCATTGAGAAAAACTTTAAGGAACTAAATTGTGTAGTTTTTTAAGCTGATTCTAATGGTGAAAGATAAATTCAAAATTTTTTAAAATTACATGGACAATTCAAAAACCCCATTTTTGGGTTAAAACCCCGTTTTTGGGATACAAAACCCCCCCAAACTAACCTGTTCCGATTAACCTATATATCTGGACCACAAACTCGTCCGAGCAAATGTAGGAATACACGTCTCTACCAAATTTGGTCTCGATTGGACCATTTTTACGAGAGTTATCGTGTTCAAAGACACACATACATATATATATATATATATATATATATATATATACATGTATATATATATATATATATATATATATATATATATATACATATATATATATATACATATATATATATATGTACATATATATACAAATTTTAACGACTATTGTTTTTGGTCTCTGGGCACCTAAAGACAAAAAAATAACATGGTACCGGGCTTAAGTCTTGCCATGAGACCTACGGTAATAGCTTCTTCCCTATGGGAAATTTGCTAAAAATGTAATGAGAAAAATTCAGTATATTAAAATGCGCTACTAAACAAACTTTGTAAGTGATATCATTTTCCATTTAGATTGAAAAATTTTGATTTTGAAATAAAAATACCCTCTGTCTAAAACAAGCGTAGAATAAGCAGAAAATAGCATAACATAAATACATTATAGTATATGTTGTGAATCAATATATAAATATAATCACTCAATCATTATTCATTCATATTTATGAATGAACATGAAATAATTCATTGATATAATTCATTTACCTCCTTGTGGTGCACATGGAAATTCAAGATATACCCATTGGTTAGCCTGCAGGACGAATAGCATTTTGTGTGTGACCTTACTGGCAAAATGTTTTGTTTTAGGCCCCTAAGAACAGTGTTAATTTTGTGATAGCATTACTGCTAGACGATAGTCGTAAACAGATGGTTGAGGTGTAAAATTTAAGGTAAAATGGTTATCTAAAGAATTACAAAATTATTTAAAAACATTTTTTAAATATAATTACCTCACAATTTTACTCGATTCTTAATTGACAAGTCTCATCTAGTTAACAAAATAAGGAGTGTTAAATAACAAGCTATAAATCTTATTTACGATAAAAAATAAAAAGTATAATTCCTTAGTAAATCACTTACCTATAATTTGACACCTCAGCCATTTTTACGACAATCAATTAATCTGTGCCACTGTCAAAAAATCAACATTGTTCTTATGGGACCAGAGTCCAAGATGGCAGCGGAGGTATTGCATGATCTTTATATGGTATTCAACTCATCAAAATGTCCTTTATGTACCCTACAGTACATACTCTAGAATAGGTTTTCACTCGGGGGTGGGGTATTTATATCCCCTCCCATGAAAAACTGTATCTACAACACTGTATTTTTATATAACTAATTATAAAAACTTTGACACAGTGATTGACACGGTATTTGACACCATTCAACATGAGTATGATTGCATATATTTTATATTTATACAAATTCAATGAGTAAAGTTGATTTTAATTTAATTTAATCATATCTGTGTATTAGTTTTTATAATTCATGAAATTAAACTGATATGATATGAGATAATCAGTGCAGTGCTAACTTATTAATGCAAAATTGAACCAATTTTACCTTGGCAATGATTTAGAGGGAGCATTATCTGATGAAGTACCATGTCCCACACTCTCTCTATTAATGCTGATGTTTTTCTGAGTTGGTGAATCATCATCAAAAAAAACTGCATTTGTTCCACTTTCAGTTCCAGTAGAAAATTTGGAAGCAGAATGATTTGAATATCCAACTTCACTTATATTATTATTTCCATTTCCACCCTAAAAAGTAAATGAAATATTAAAATCCAACATCTGATACAGTCATTGCAGAAACAACCAGTCAGGAATAGTAAGTGTTAACAGGTGATCTGACACCACGCATATCTGTAAAAAATGTCGGTATAAGCAGGTACCAAAATTATGATCTTAGAAATGTTAGAGATTCTGGGATTTTCTAGGAAAACAGTGAATTACCCCTTTCAGATCAGGCACACATCTCAATGTACAAAACTCTGAATACTCAACTTAGAATAGGGCAGTAACGTTAAGATCAGGTGTACATCCTAATGTCCATTGCTTCTATTAGGGAAAACATACATGACATGAGTGCTACATGATGGCTGCAAGTGCAACTAGGCCTACAAGAGAAACAGTGTAACCATTTTGACGAAAATGTCAGAATCGGACGTTATTCTTTAGTAAATTCATAAAAAAATACTTGAAACAGGGGAATCAAACTACATCATTGTTTTTCATGAACAAGAACGTTTCAGGAACTAGAGGGGAAATGGATCCCATAAATGTACATAAAGAGGAGATACAGATGAGGAAATTAACCTTGTACATTCAGATGTACATCAGGCCTCAATGTCTCGTCATGAAGAAAAACAAATTGCTCAAAATTCAATGTTTGCTGTATTGATGGATACTTTATGATCCCAACATCTTTAAAAACAACCACTATAAACACAAATAACCTTATAAGCTGAGAAAACGTTGTTTATTGTGGGTTTGCAGGGTTTCATATTCATCTTTGGGGGAACAGTGTACAGTAAAATTGGTTGTCGGTATGAAAAATGATTTTGGCTTCCCAAATGAAAGGTATTATTGTCTACTTTCATATGATAGCATATTCTTAGTGTTTAGAATAATAATGGAAAGGCTATTAGTAAAATCATTTTCAGTCATTTTTCTTTCTGCTATCAATTCCACCCCTTCTCTTAATATGAAATATAGGCCTACTTGTATATTACTTCAAGTAGTAATAATAGGTCAGTTCTTAGAGGATAAATCCTTTAATTCAAAAGTAAATACATATATTTATTCAAGTTAAATCAAATTCAGAAAAACTGGCTGGGTGGTGTAGTGGTTATAATACCCGCCTTCAAAACTGAAGGTCGCCGGATCGAATCCCGCAAGGGTCGAATCTGGACCCAGTCGCCATTTGTCATTGGGCTACTAATTAATGATGCTTCCTAACAACAGGTCGACGTTAGGTAGTAACAAGACCGGGGTTTGGACCGTTCCCCATCAAAACGTTAAAAATTCCACTGGCGTAGAAATACACAAAATAAAAAAATAACGAGACAAATGAAATGGTTATCGGTTAAAGTATAATTTGGCTGTCTCCCTTACAATTGCCTCAAAAAGTTAAATAATTATGTATTCATAACTTACTTGGTCTGAAACCAACAGCTGTGGATAACAATGACATTTACTTTTTACTATTAACGAAGTACTTAAATCCAATGTTCCAATGTTATTCTTTATAACAAAAGATCGATTATTTGTACATTCCCAGTAGTTTTGCATAAAACTTGGTGAAAAGAATATTGTAAAATAACCTAATAAAACCCACTGGGGATATTTGCCTAGGGCTCTGTTTTCTTTAAATTTCACTATATTAGGGTTAGGGGTGTGTTAGGGTTAAAATAAATCTGGGAAAACACAACCAACAAAGTGGGAACAAAAAGGGTCATTTCATATCATACTTCTTTATCATTCAAAACTTCTTGGCTAATATCACTCACTTCTTGTAGTCAAAGCAATTATATTTTATTTTTTAAGTAATTATTGATTCTCTAGTAGGGTATAAGCGAACAAACCATATGTTGGCAGGTAAACTTTTTAATTTCATCTAGGCCTAGTATCATATTTGATTCTGACTAGCCTACACATATTGTGACTAGTCACTAAATAGAAAAATGAGCCTAAATTACACACAATGCCAAAGATTGAAACCAATTTCTTGTTATTTTTCAGATGTTGTTAGGTATGTAATTATAATATAATAATTACTGTACCAGTCCAGTTGGCATTCAATTGGGTTCAGTTCAGATTGAACTGTTGGCCTTTACTCAGGAGAGAACTGTAAACTACCACGGAATTAATAGATCTGGCCTTCAGACATAACTTACAGCAGGACACTGATTACATTTTGAAATAACTAACCATAAATTGCTTTAGTTTTAAAAAGTATTTTTATAAAAATAAGACTCCACTCAACTCTATGACAGACCTAGGAGAAATGTGATGGATGAAGACCCCATTCATTCTCTCACATCTTGTACAAGTAAAATGGTAAAGTTTCTTAACAATCTCAAGAATTAACATGGCTAAAATTAATGAGATTTTTCATTTACGTACCTTTTCATTTTGATTTTCAAAAGTGTCGTGTAAAATAGGAAACCAAGGCTTGCTAGGTTTATAACTTGGATCATTCGTAATTTTTCTAATTTCAAGTGAATAAAGCTTCAACAAATGATTCATTTTCTCAGCTATTATGCTAGGTGTAATTGTTATGTTGGGTAATTTCATTCTTGCGTTAATGTATTGAAACGCTTCTTGCATTGATCTTTTATTACTCTCATTGTATTTTTTACACCAAAGAATTTTCTTTTCTCGAAGCAAACAGGCAAATTTTGTTGTGGTTTCGTCGTCCCACTCCATCTCATTGTCCAATCTCATTATTTCCTTGAATAAATAGGTCTCGGATACAAATTTTTAAATTAAAATCACTAGGGTAAGCGTAACCACGTTCACACAGGTATACCGTCCACAACACAGTCCTACAGTAAAACACTTCTACAGTAGGCCTTCCACAGTATCTGTGTTATCGCAATCACAGACTCGTTGAGGTGCTGACTGACTAGTGACTACTAACTGACTGCTGGTGCTACTCTGACGGAAATGGATGTAGACCAGAAAAGGAGGAATAAAAATGTTGACTTTTTAACAAAGAGTAACATGTAAGGTTATTGCCTTATTCATATTTTTATTTTTTATTTATTTATCGCATGGCTTTCTCGCCAGTCACCAACTATTGCCATTGTATAGGGGTCCGAAAACCACTTTTTAGATTCGGGGGACTCAAAACGGATATATCCACTCTCAACCCAAATTCGGAAATTTTTACGAAACCAATACTTTTTCCATATAACTTACTATGTATTAGGGAAAAAATTAAAAACATATTTTTCTTTAGGGTAACATCACGTTATTTTTATATTTAGATTAAGCGTTTTCTGATCTACCTGGTTTTATAGGTTACAGGAAGAGAAAATGGTTTTTAGCTTTATTTGGTTAGTTTGAATCAGATTAGTGGTATTAGTAAACTGTAAATTTACTTCTCCCAGAAGTAAATTTAAAAACTACATACATTTATTGTAATAAAACTATCATATTCTATACATGAGCACAAGGATCTCGAAAACGGCTCTCCCCGTATTTCTTTAAATTTTGAAAATAACTAATTTCCGAGTAGAAAATAAGTTCTAGATAGGTCTAGTGCCCAGGAAAATTCCAGTTTTCTTGTAATATTAAGTTTGAAATCTAAAAAGTTAACATCAGGCTTATGGAGCATCAAATGTAAACAATACAAATCAAAACATTTGTTTATAACCGTTTGAGTCGTTTGACAGTTGTTGACTGAAGATGGTAGTGAACAATATGTGAATAGAGGTTTTGCATAAATATTTATGTTATGTATAAATTAAAAATTATCAAATTAGAAAACAATTTGTAAAAACGAATGGGTAAAATAACTGTGCGAAATAAAAGCACAGAAAAGTATTTCCAGAATCTTTCCTGTTTTGATAGAAAACTTAATCATTATATTGCTTCAGGCTATGTAACAAACCAATTGGTGCAAATTAAATTTCTCTTTTGCTGTTCAATCCTCATTCCGTTGATCACAGGCTAATAATAATTGTACGTATAAATAAACAGTTAAACGACAGCCACGCTGAGCAGACGCCGTGGCTTAGTGCTAGTGCAGGGCATTCACGTGCGGAAGGTAATGAGAACGATCCCTCCGGATTAAGCTTCATTTTTGTCCAGAGGGTTTTTTATGCAAGTTAGTAAAAAAACTGTTTGTTATTCTGTTGTATATTTATGCTATGTTAATTAAGTGTATTAAATCTGTTTTATTTAAACCATATAAACTGTGTTCACATTGAATAATAAATGTTTTAATTTTGCTAATTAACAACATGTCTTATTCCGTGGGTTCCCATCTTGTAGAATCCTATTTCGTAGAAAAAGAAGGTTTCCCATTCTGTAGAAAATGAGGGTTTCCAATCGTGTAGAATTGTATAGTTTTTCCTTGTTTTGTTGGCAATTTTCCTTGTTTAGTTAGCATAGCTTGCATTTCTACACGTTTGGACACCCTAACTTTTCTACAAAATAGGAAACCTCCATTTTCTACGAGATGGGAAACCCGCATTTTCTACAAAATAACACTCATCCATTTTCGGAATATAGCACTGATATTGTTATATTGTGTCAAAAAATCCTAACCAAATTATACCAGAAAAAAGCGCAGTTGGGGTTAACAAAATTATCGTACTGGTATCAGAATAATTGCAAATTAAATAAATGCAAATGAACAATGGAGAAAGCTAATAATAGCTAACGATCATATTGCTGTTAGGAGGAAGGTGAACATTATAAAAAATGCATTTTAAACTCAAACAATTAAAATAGATAAATAATTAAAGACTACGACCTTCAACAATTAGGCTTAGATCTATCAAAGTTAAGTAAATCAAAGCTCTCAATGGATTATATTTTGTATTTGCAACTAAAAAGAGATGATTTGATATTTTATAGATTCTGTCTCAGAGGTCCAATTAAGCTGCACATGAGTATATAATAATTATTTATTCATCAATGCCTATCAACAGTGACTAGAAACTATTATTGACTAATTTTACTGGCTCGTAATGAAAACAATATAACTCATTATGTTAAGCCTCCAAACTGGAATTAGTTTTTATGTATAACTTACAATACCTTTTCACGTATTTTCCCATAATCGTCGACCCAAAAGAAATAACTTCAAAAAGTTTGTATGATATTTAATTTATGATTTGTAACTGAGACTGGAAAAATATCAATGTAATCTTATTTAGTTACAGAAGATAAAGCTATATGAATTGTTGTCAATGAGTAGTTAGCCTACTTTGACCAGAATTTTATAAATTTATAGATGAAACTAATTACTAATGTGTTTTGCATTAGCTTTGTGTAACAACTGCATTCAATTCGTTGTTAGTTTAATAATTATCGTCTTTCTTAAATGGAGCTGGTATTAGTTCATCAGAGACAGCATGGAAATACCAAACGGTAGGCTTCAATATAATAATATATTACCTGAAGAGCAATTTAGTTTCCATTCATGGTGGTGCATATGCAATCTGCTATGGAAAATTATATTGACAACAGACTGTCAGCTCCAAGTACATTGCAAGTCAATATCAGATGATAACAGTAACAAAACGGAATTTTAATAATAAAAGTCTGCTTAATATACATATTAATAGACTTTTAACATTTTAATACAGGGCTTCCATCCTGCATTACTTTGGAGCTATGAGTATTTGAATTGCCCATAAATAGTGTTATATAACATATGAAACAAAAACAAAAATAATATATCGTAGAAAATAACTTTATTTGGAGATCTTTTAAAAATTTACCTGAGGATCAACTTAAAAGCTCAGGGTATTTTAACGCGATATGCGATTATTCGCATATCGCGGCAACCACCGCTAAAAAATCAGTTTCACTCTGAATAATGTATTCTAATGAATAGTAAGCTTGACTAGTAAGTAAGTAGTACTGTAGTATATAATGAATAGTAACGTAATCTCCAACAAAACATTATTTTCTATAGATAAAAGGCTGGTTACAGTTCCATCACAACAGATGAATGATCGTCCCTCAAAAGAGCTGACACCAAAGGTAGTCATGTAATCAATTAAGAACTAATTAATCAGTAATTCGTCAAATAACATGGCTATTCATTTGAAAAATAATTACCATAATGGCAACATTTAAAACTTGAAATTCAAAATGATATACTCTTTTCCCTATTGCTAATATTTTTAAATGGAATATTTTTTTATTTAAACAATAAAAGAAACGTTTTAAATGTGTATTTATATGTTATACTCACCAAATAACTCAATAACCGAGACCAAACGTATACCAAACCAATATATTACCACTATATGTACTTTTATTGTTTTAGCTATTCATACTAACTAATTAATTCTATAAACATCCTAGTTAGTTACTTCACGTTGTTAATTAATTATTATTTGTAGATAACTTATAAGACTTAAATCAGTTATTAATTATAAACGTTTATTTCTTATAGTTACGTATATTATGAATGATGATAATACCATAGATGAACGGATAGTAAAGAACTTATAATCCGTTCCTCTCTGATAGTACATATCAATCAAATTTATAACGGTCTATTCTTCTTTGAAACTAGTCTTGCTAGACACAGCTAAAAAGAAGAAATAACGTTAGCTACACGTTAGCTTACTTGGCAATGACAGCTGTTAACCGTCCTCAAAATTATTATCGTGCACATGGCAACCCTGTCTATTTGTTCCATAGAGTAAGGGAAATTCTACAAAATTGGACGATCTTATGTTTCTACAAAATGGGAAACCTCCATTTTCTACAGAATTGGAAACCTTCATTTTCTACAATTTAAGACGATTTTAAATATTTCTGAAGAATTGTAAGAGCTTACTTTCTGCACGATTGGAAACCCTTAAATTTCTACACGATTGGAAACCCTCATTTTCTACGAAATAGGATTCTACAGGATGGTATCGCACCGACTTATTCTATTCGAGCTTTGCACGGTTACCAGGCACTATTTATTAAAATACCATTTAAACATTTATTGTTTTAAAAATAATCATTCAATTTCTTAAACAACAGAAAACAAGTAATTTGGGGCATGACCCATCCCCGCCTCCGCTTATACCATTTTTAGTGGATCGTTTGGTGTAGCCTTATTATGAATATGCAGTATTGTAACGCTGCATTTTCGTGGTAACGGTTGAGAAATGAGAAAGAAAAAGATTGTTTAATAAACTCCATAAGATCTTATTGGAGTTTGGAGTTTGGAGTTTATCGTTGGGCGCTCTAAGACAACGTACTGTTTACCACTGAGAGTAAATTTGACCTTTCTCTAGAACCATTAGTTGTACAAATAATTCAAAATACTTAGTTGTTTAGTTTTTAAGCTGGTTTTAATGGGGAACCCTACACCAAAAGTCAAAATCTTTTAGTATTAAAGTAAAAATATGTATGCTCTTATTTAATTACTAACTGACCCGGCGAACTTCGTAACGCCTGACTTTAAATACATGTTAACTTTAAGATTGGCAATGTTCTGAAGTCGAATAGCATTACGGCTTCATTGTGAGAGGCTATATATTCTGGGTCGTGGCATAGTGAATAACAATACCGAAACGAAAAGACATATTAATAACATTCCCATAAAACAATTAATCTAAGCGGGTTAATTCACAATTTTCAAATCCAATCCAAACCTAAGCCAAAACTAACTGTAATATGACTTTTTAGGAAAGGTATACAACAGCTAATTATTGTAAGTACATGGTGACCGAGCTTTTCTCGGAGAGAATAACGCAATTTTAAGGAAATAAATATAAAACTAATAATACAAATAGTTTAATCGTTATTAGCGAATTTCCCATAGGGAAGAAGTTATTACCGTAGGTCTCATGGTAAGACTTAAGCCCGGGACCATGTTATTTTTCTTCTTTAGATGCCTAGAGACCAAAAACAGTACGTAGTGGTTAAAATTTATATTAAAATTTATACATATCGAAAATATGTATATAAAATATAATATAATGAATATCGAAAATATGTATATAAAATATAATATATGAATGAATGAATGAATGAATGAATGAATGAATGAATGAATGTTGTCTTTATTCATGAGCGTTTTTCAACATAGCAGTTGTTTTACAAAAAAACTCAAGTCAACTAATTCTAAAATACATTATAAATATATATATATAAAATTACATAAGTTTTAAATGACACAGTCACTCATTATGATTTGTCCCACTGACCGACACATCACCTCCGGCCAAGAACATTTGGTTATAGATTTTTGGACCAAAGTACCCAAAACGCTTCCTGTCAAGCTCCAACCGCACACGAGGCAACTCCAACATAGCATCTTGCCTAGTACTACGGGGACGAACCTCAGACCGGGGTTTTAGCTTGGCCCTTAGATATTCAGGCTTACTTGCGGTCAAAACTCTATGGACTACCATAGCCGTACGCAGAGTGCAAAGATCAGAAATGGGTAATAATCCCAACATCAGACGTGCACTTGAAACATGGTCATATTTCCTAAGACCACAGACAAATTTGACACACATGTTCTGCACTCTCTGCATTCTCTCCATGTCCCCCGCTGTAATAACATTCCCAAAGACAGGAAGACAGTAATCAAACAGAGAGAGTACGAGAGCCTGGATAAGGCGAAGCTTCGCCGCCTGCGGAAACATATGTTTTTTTCTGTACAAAACTCTGAGGCAGGAAACAGCTTTTCTACACACGGTACTCACATGGCTGGAAAAATTGAGACCGTTATCGAAAACTATACCAAGTAATTTGGCTGAAATTACCTCTTTCAAAGCTGCACCACCAATAGAAATCAGACTTGACGGAGAAAGGGAAACCTTGCTACCATGGAAAAAGAGCAAGGCACACTTGTTCGTGTTTAGCTTAATTCCATGCTCCATCGACCAATTGTAAATTGAATCCAAATCTGAATTCAACAGCCGAATAGCTGAATCGGCCTTCTCAAAGTCAAAAGAGAGGCTCAATTGAGCATCATCGGCGTATGAGTAGAGCTTCGAGTGCTTCACAGATCTGCCCATGGTGGAAGCAAAAAATATAAACAAAATGGGTCCCAGGCAACTTCCTTGGGGGACTCCTAAGGTCCTTTCAGTGGAGGCAGATACATCAATTCCATCTTTGACTCTCTGTCTCCTTTCACTCAAATAGGACAAAAACCATGCAATCGCATTAGGCTGAACTTTGTAATATCTCATGATAGCGCACAACAGTTCATGGTCTATGGAGTCAAAAGCCCGGGAGAAGTCTAGCATCGCCATTGTTGTGGCCTTTCTCTCCGCTTTCGCACTGAGCAAGTCATCACAGATATTAAGAAGGGCAGTTGTAGTGCTGAAGCCTTTACGAAATCCAGATTGAAAAGGAGGAATAATATTCTCCAACTCTAGGAACTCGACAAACTGTGTTGCCACTAATTTTTCGAGAACTTTGGACATAGCGGGTAGCACCGAAATAGGGCGCAATTCAGCCACAGAAGTGGGATTTTTTACTTTCGGCAATGGTATGACTATTGCTTCCTTCCAAGCGTCAGGAAACACGCCAGTGGCTAATGAACTGTTCATGAGGTGAGTAATCGCGTCAATACAGAATGGACCAACCATTTTTAGCATATCGACACTTATATTATCAGTGCCCACGGCTCTACTTTTATGCTGTTCAACGAATCTATGACTTCTCTTACAGATACCGAACGTAACTGGAATTGGCTTTTTACTGATTCACACGTCTCAGTCAAGTAAAACTGTAGGCAATGCTGAGCCACTGGATTCCCTGCTGCCATATTAACGAAATACTTATTAATTTCATCAAGGTCTTTGAAAAAACATGGCATGTCAACATGTTTAGATTTAATAACACCAGTGGCTTTAATTGTCTTCCAAAATTGTGCTGAATTTTTACAGTCTGTCAGTTTATTAAGAAAATATTTTTGTTTAGCAGCTCTTATACTATAATTTAACTTGTTCCTAGCCTCGCAATACACTTTCCTATCGACTAGTGACCCAGTCTCTAACATTTTTCTTTTACTGTAATTCTTTTCTCTCTTCAATTTCTTAATATCTTCACTATGCCATGGGGCTTTATTTCTGGTAACTCTTTTCTTTACTAGAGGTGCATTGTCATTAAATATTTTTAATATTTCCCTATTTAAAAAAGCCAGCTTATCTTCGACAAGTGTGATCGATGTAATATCACTCCAATTTACATTTGTAGCGCTTCTTGTTAAATTTTCAGCAGTAAAGGTGGAATAATCTCTGTATTGAATAAACTTAGCGGTTCTCTTTAGCTTCTCTATATCAAAATCACAGTAAGTTAACATATGATCGGACACCCTAACGCCTCTATGATCAACAATCAATGACATATCCACCAAATCACAAGCAATGACTTTTAGTCCTCTACTGATGATAATGTTATATATAAATTCATATTTATATATATATATATAATTATACTAATATATACTAAATAAATATATATATAGTAATTTGTATTATATATGGTGTGGTGTGTGAGTGTGTGTGGTGTTGTGTGTGTGTGTGTGTGTGCGTTGTGATGTGTTTGTGTTGTGGTGTGAGCGTGTGTGTGTGTGGCGTGAGTGTGTGTGTGTGTGTGTGTGTGTGTGTGTGTGTGTGTGTGTGAACACGATAACTCTCGTAAAAATGGTCCGATCGAGACCAAATTCGGTAGAGACGTGTATTCCTATATATTTGCTCGGAGGAGTTCGTAAACTAGATATATCGGTCAGTCGGAACGGGTAGTTTAGAGGGGTTTTGTACCCCAGAAATTGGTTTTTTGCGCTTTTCCCATGTAATTTTTATTTATGGTCAGATGGTGCTGATGAAACTTGGTTTAAATAGTCAAAATAAAAATTGTTTATGCTAAAAATACCTACTTTTAGTGTTCCTCACAGCAGCTAACCTGCGTACTCTTTTCCCATGTTAATCATATAGGCAAACTCCTTTATTTATAGACAGATGATGAAAGTTGGTATAAATAGTCAAAATAAAAATTGTTTATGCTATAAATGCCTACTTTCAGTGTTCCTCACAGCGGCAAACCTGCATATCCTTTCCCATGTTAATCTTACGGAGAATAGGCAAATAACTAACTCATATATTTATCGATAAATATTGATAAAACTTGACATATAATAATATTATTATATTATTGTTTTGGAAATTCGCTGAGTACGCAGATCTGCTGCGACGGGGATATTTTTAATAATTTTTATTTACAATCTATTCAAGTTAGAAGAACATTTAAATCAAAATAACACAATAAATCACATGTGCTGTCCCTAGTCAGCACAAGGATTGACAAACTACAAAAAGATAATCAAAATTTATAATCTATTAGGCAGGTCTAGCACAGAGCACCTTCAATCCATTTTAAAATGAATTTAACTTAAAGTTTGCATTACAACGCAAATGATTTTAAGAAAACACACACAAAAGATTTGACACTTAAAATAAACGGTACCAGTGGACTGACACATACTTTCTCCCTTAAGTAAATTTAAAAAAGACAATCTGTAATAAAACTATCATGTTCTACAAAGTTATTCTAAATATCATTTAATAATTTATTGTTCAAATTGTATGGGGGTTAAATAAACGGTACCAGTGGACTGACACATACTTTCTCCCTTAAGTAAATTTAAAAAAGACAATCTGTAATAAAACTATCATGTTCTACAAAGTTATTCTAAATATCATTTAATAATTTATTGTTCAAATTGTATGGGGGGGAAACCCCCACTCCCGGTA